>JAMFTG010002281.1:10000-39937 GCA_023974075.1 Chaenocephalus aceratus
CAGAAATGTGGGGGTATACCTTTACATGATCTCTGCTCCATAGCTCCTCCTGGACTTAAAGGGCCCTGTGAAGCTGACCGTCGAGCGGCCTGACCAAGCAAGGAGGCGAGGCAGCACGTCCCAAATATAACCCGGCGTGGGCATTTATTACAGCATGAACCCAACACACACCGCCTCCATCCTGCTGCTGCTGCTCACGTGGGGCCCAGGCCTGCAGCCACCGGGACCTCACACACACTACCAGCCTCCAAGCAGACAGGGCAGCAGACCTACATACACACTAATCAGCAACTAGACACAGGTGGGGGGGGGGGGGGGGGGGAGGAGACAACACAGGGCACCAGGTGCACACACTCAACAGCCACAGACATGGGGGAAGGAACACTTTAACATGACACCAGGAAACAGAGACGGACAAACTAGTTACATACATTACATATATTCCCATGCAATGTTTTTAGTTCTATATTACCGTAACGGAGGCCGAGATCGATGGCCCAGAGATCACCTCCGTTACGGTCCCATGTCGTGCGTTTCCGGTTCTGACCCGTCCCCTTGTGTTGTGAAGGTGTTTCTGCATGTGAACGGTCTGCAGTCACACACCCTCAAAGCGCACCCTGTAGGGAGTACAGCTCTAACACAGAGAAGCCCTGTCGCTGCACCAGAAACGCCTCGTTGGACATTTCTCTTTCTCCATTGTTTACTTCCTGGGTATAGTGACGTGACGTAACGGCTCCGCAGATTGGTCCGAATTGACCAATCCGCGGAGCCGTTACGTTTGGACAATCCGCTGACTTCCTCACACACACACACACACTCGGCGGGACGTTGCGAGGCTCGCTGCTGCGAGGAGCGGACACTGTGGCTCACTGGTGTGGGGGTCGGCGAGACAGGAGACCACCGCGGAACTCAGCCTGAGCACACACACACACTCCCAGCCAGGCTGCGGGTGTGTGTGTGTGTTTCGGGCTGGGTTTCGCTGTCTCGCAGACGGCCACTGGGCTCACAGGGGGGGGGGGGGGACAGAGAGTGAACACACAGACTACACAGAGATGCTGTGAGAAACCAATGAGAGTTTGGAACATTGAACAATGTGAATCTATTCTAGTCGACTGAACGATGGATCTATGATCAGTAGAAATGTCCGGGACGTGGGACCTTTAAGATCCCACTGTACATTTTACATGAATATATTCAGTTTAATATTTAATATTCCATCCCTTACATACTTATGTAAATATAATAACTTGCTTTATATTTAGTTATTTTGTAAATTCAACATGTATATCTTTACTTTCTTGTTCATTTCTAGTCTTTGTAATTGTTATTATATACTGCCGTGTCTTCTTCTGCTGCTGCGACACAAACACTGGGATCAATAAAGTACTTCTTATCTTATAAAGTGTCATAATCTGATCTGAGGGGAATTTATTGTTGTTTATTTTTTACTTATGATGTCGCCATGTTGTAAAGCATTCTGAGCTGCACGTGCTGTATGAAAAGTGCCATATGAATAAAGCTTTTATTATAAAAGATATCATATTTCAGATGACATATTTGATTGCCTTTTTGTGTTCATAATGTTTTTAATAGAGCTTCTGTATTGTTTTAATTCTTGGTTAGGTTTGGACTCGACCCTTACATCTCCTTTTCTCTCTGGGAACTCTTCCAGGTTGTGACCTACATGTTACTTTATCTCAGAGACGAGGTTGGTGACATCATGGTGGTGTTAGAGGGAGGGAGGGGAGGGGAGGGAGGGAGGGTGTTTTCAGAGGGTGTTCTCCCCCATTAATAACCTCTCGGACTCTCATGGCCGCCGCCTCCGTCCTCGTGATGAAGCAGCGGCTTATCACCAGTTTCCATTCAACTTCTTCTCCTGCTTATGTAACGTCAAGCCGGGGAGGAAGTGCTGTCTGGTGTGTGTGTGTGTGTGTGTGTGTGTGTGTGTGTGTGTGTGTGTGTGTGTGTGTGTGTGTGTGTGTGTGGTGTGTGGTGTGTGTGTGTGTGTGTGTGTGTGGGGAACAGGTTTCCACATGAGAGTAAACTCGCCAAACATGTAGGACAGTGCATGGAAAAAGTGTGCTCAGCTGATTAATGCAAGGACACACACACACACACACACACACCACACACACACACACACACACACACACACACACACACACACACACACACACACACACACACACACACACACACATCACTCTCACCATTGTTGTATTGTACGGGTTGTTGCTAGGAAACAAACTAATTCCAAACCTCTTGACAGAGAGGGACTCACTCCTCATTTTCTGGGAGAAAAAGGAAGAGGGTGAAGAGGTGAGGAAGAGGAGGAGGAGGAGGAGGAGGCGAGGAAGAGGAGGAGGTGAAGGGGTCTTAGAGACAGGACAGCAACTCTCCCACGCATGAAAGCTCCTCTTGTTATTTCACAAAACACAAGTCATTGCAAAAAAGGCCTAAAATGAGTTTATTTATTTTACTTTGTTTTAATGATACATCGTTCATCTGTGCTCCTGGACAGATGCTGGAAAGACACCCCTCAAAACACATGCAACGTAGAGGCTTTCAGTACTGGAAATACTAAACAAATAATAATAAACTAAACCGTTACCATCAAATATCTGAATCAGAAGTCCTTCATAATTTAAGTATAGACATGTCATTAAATAAAGACACAAGCATGGTTTTAAAAACTAAATAAGAACACATCCAGGGTAAAAATAATTTGGTTTAGTAAGTTGAAGGAGCCACAGATGTTAACAATTGTAAATACATTCTCATACATTTAAAAAATAATAGGCTACACTATAATAAACACTTAAAGTGGACCTGTCATGCTGTATGGAAACATATATTGTCGGGCCATACCTTTACAAAACATGTCTGTGAAGTTTCCTTAGCTTGAACAATTAAAAAGAGGAGGCGGAGCTAATGCCTGATCAGAATTCTACCGGAGAGAAAGTTAAATTCTGGTGTGATGAAACGCCATCCTGTTCTAAACCGCATCAAGGATTCTCTCTGAAACAGGTTGGAGCTCAAAGGCTTTTTCTCTCTCGGGTTTATCACAAGGTGAGTTCCTTTCTTTACTTCCTGCTTTTTAAAACACGTGCTCTCCAGTACAGGTTAGCTCTGAGTGTTAGCGAGGCGTGCTAATGTAAACAAAGACGTCCAAACACATCAGCCATTGTTTCTGATAGTAACTCTCTGTGGGTCCGCCTTCCGAAATAACGTCATTTCGGCAGCAGATCTGTATCCGCTCGATGTTCACCCGTTTCTAAAAGATGTGGGTACGGAGGAAAAGAGAGAGGGTTTTATTTGCTGACGCTGCGAGAGTTCCCCGACGCACCGGGGACACGTACTGATGTATACAAGACATCACAAAGTGCATTTTGCATGATAGGTCCCCTTTAAATAAATAATGTATTTCACATGAGCAGTTGTGTAAACGCCAAAACGATGCGAAGGCAAAGTGTAAAAAACCTGAACAGAAGGAATATTCTTTGTTACAAATCCCACTTAAAAACCCCACCATGATCAGTTGAATATCTGTCCAGGAAAATGTAATTGATAATGCAAGAAGATGTTCCAATAACCAAAGTGATATTCCCACCAGGATAGTGATTTGAATATGTCGTGTTCCTGTTGTCCCTATTTTCCCACAATGCTTTAATGGCATGACTTCCTTAAAGTAGCTTCAGAAATCCTTCAGCCCTGCATTTATTTAGTTCTTTAGTAAAAGCACTTTCATTTCATTTCATTTGTATATGTGTCCCGCTCATGGTACGCAAAACCAAATGTACAATAACTGCCACAAAAACCTGACTCTACCAAAACAGCATTGAGCGAAAAGGAGCAGGGAGAAGAATAAAATCGTATGTGCCCCGCGCCTTTCTAAAAAAACAAAATAAATACAAAATATTTGCCTCAACCATCTCCTGCTTCATGTACAATAAATGAAACGTACACATAAAAGAGTTCACATAGGAAAAATGGCCGCTTTGTGTGACATCTGTGGCCAAAAAGACTTTGAGGATTCACAGGAACATGACATTGAGATGTATTATATGTCTGGAGCCCCTTTTTAAAGAAGCATTGTGTCAAACCGAAAGGATGGCGTTTCATCTGAATGTCCTGTGTAGGACTTTTATACGGAGCAGGAGTAACATACGTTATGTAAAAAGATATCCTAAAACAACACAGTACAACGACTATTTCAGTATTCTCAACCGACAATAAGGATGTAATCCCAAATCCACATTTTAAGGAAAACCTGGAATATTTGTAGATATATCTAATATATCTATTAAACTAAAGGATCTGCTAACATCAGCGACCTCACAATGTGATATCAGCAGGTATAATGTCCCTCAGTGTGTTAGCGGGACTGAATATAGATATTATATTAAATAAGTCAATACTTTATTTACAAAGATGTGCTGCCTCTTGGAGTATGTTGAGGGTTACAGGGACTTTGGTGAAAGCACAAGCCGATCCAAATGTTTCGATTGCATTTAAAGCTTTCCAACTTTCATTTTGTTATCTTCTTTCCTCCCCTCCTCCCCCCCTCCTCCTCCTCCTCCTCCTCCTCCTCCTCCTCCTCCTCCTCCTCCTCCTCTCTGGAGTAAAGTCTGCCTCCGTGTCAGTCATAGTGTCAGTCATGTGCTCATAATGTCATTACCAAGGTACATGGGGGCCACAACATTCTCACACACACACACACACACACACACACGCACACACACACACACACACACACACACACACACACACACATGCACACGCACACGCACACGCACACACACACCTCCTATCATGTGCTCTTCATTCCCATCATGCCATCGCTGCTATTCTCTCCCCCTTCATCCTCTCTCTGCCTCCCACATTGTGAAACACTGACACTACAAAGGGGGAGAAAGAGGGAGAGAGACCTCACTCGGGCTCTGATCATGTGACATGTCTACGTGAGGTCAGCTCCCGACAGGACAGGGAACGAGCGGCGGTACATTTAGTTTCTGCCTGAAAGCGGAGCTGAAGAGTCTGTTCTCCAGATCACAGAGTCCGCTGGGTAACCCGGACATGTTGGGTACCCCAACGTGTGGTGTTGGACACAATTAGCATTAATAAGAATTAATAAGCATATGCAAATAATAGCTAAAATATGGCCCGGCTGATTTTGACAATTTTCAAGTGGTTTTGGAGGATATTTAGGGTGACCATTTTTCAAAATCAGCCAACTGTGGAACAAATATGGCCACTTTCTGTTCAAACTGCCAATTTCTTTATCCTCCAAAAGTCAGAAATCTGAAAAAAGTAAAATCTTAGAAAAATTTCAATTCTGAGAAAAAAGTCAACATTTGGAGAAAAATGCAAAAATTCTGAGAATCCTGAAAAGTCAGAAATGGATAGTTGGGGTCGGTCTGAAGGGGAGGGGCTTAGCCTGACCCTGGTGGTGGTGAATGGATAGTTGGGTTCGGTCTGAAGGGGAGGGGCTTAGCTTGACCCTGGTGGTGGTGAATGGATAGTTGTGGTCGGTCTGAAGGGGAGGGGCTTAGCTTGACCCTGGTGGTGGTGAATGGATAGTTGTGGTCGGTCTGAAGGGGAGGGGCTTAGCTTGACCCTGGTGGTGGTGAATGGATAGTTGGGTTCGGTCTGAAGGGGAGGGGCTTAGCTATAGACCCTGGTGGTGGTGGTGAATGGATAGTTGGGTTCGGTCTGAAGGGGAGGGGCTTAGCTTGACCCTGGTGGTGGTGGTGAATGGATAGTTGGGTTCGATCTGAAGGGGAGGGGCTTAGCTTGACCCTGGTGGTGGTGAATGGATAGTTGGGGTCGGTCTGAAGGGGAGGGGCTTAGCTTGACCCTGGTGGTGGTGAATGGATAGTTGTGGTCGGTCTGAAGGGGAGGGGCTTAGCTTGACCCTGGTGGTGGTGAATGGATAGTTGTGGTCGGTCTGAAGGGGAGGGGCTTAGCTTGACCCTGGTGGTGGTGAATGGATAGTTGGGTTCGGTCTGAAGGGGAGGGGCTTAGCTATAGACCCTGGTGGTGGTGGTGAATGGATAGTTGGGTTCGGTCTGAAGGGGAGGGGCTTAGCTTGACCCTGGTGGTGGTGGTGAATGGATAGTTGGGTTCGATCTGAAGGGGAGGGGCTTAGCTTGACCCTGGTGGTGGTGAATGGATAGTTGGGGTCGGTCTGAAGGGGAGGGGCTTAGCTTGACCCTGGTGGTGGTGAATGGATAGTTGTGGTCGGTCTGAAGGGGAGGGGCTTAGCTTGACCCTGGTGGTGGTGAATGGATAGTTGGGTTCGGTCTGAAGGGGAGGGGCTTAGCTATAGACCCTGGTGGTGGTGGTGAATGGATAGTTGGGTTCGGTCTGAAGGGGAGGGGCTTAGCTTGACCCTGGTGGTGGTGGTGAATGGATAGTTGGGTTCGATCTGAAGGGGAGGGGCTTAGCTTGACCCTGGTGGTGTTGAATGGATAGTTGGGGTCGGTCTGAAGGGGAGGGGCTTAGCTTGACCCTGGTGGTGGTGAATGGATAGTTGTGGTCGGTCTGAAGGGGAGGGGCTTAGCTTGACCCTGGTGGTGGTGAATGGATAGTTGGGTTCGGTCTGAAGGGGAGGGGCTTAGCTATAGACCCTGGTGGTGGTGGTGAATGGATAGTTGGGTTCGGTCTGAAGGGGAGGGGCTTAGCTTGACCCTGGTGGTGGTGGTGAATGGATAGTTGGGTTCGATCTGAAGGGGAGGGGCTTAGCTTGACCCTGGTGGTGGTGAATAAATAGTTGAGGTCGGTCTGAAGGGGAGGGGCTTAGCCTGACCCTGGTGATGTTGAATGGATAGTTGGGTTCGGTCTGAAGGGGAGGGGCTTAGCTTGACCCTGGTGGTGGTGAATGGATAGTTGTGTTCGGTCTGAAGGGGAGGGGCTTAGCTATAGACCCTGGTGGTGGTGAATGGATAGTTGGGGTCGGTCTGAAGGGGAGGGGCTTAGCTTGACCCTGGTGGTGGTGAATGGATAGTTGGGGTCGGTCTGAAGGGGAAGGGCTTAGCTTGACCCTGGTGGTGGTGAATGGATAGTTGGGGTCGGTCTGAAGGGGAGGGGCTTAGCTTGACCCTGGTGGTGGTGAATGGATAGTTGGGGTCGGTCTGAAGGGGAGGGGCTTAGCTATAGACCCTGGATTCAGAGGGACAGGAGGTGAAGAGGGGGGGAAGACGGTTGCGTCGAGTCACCTGAAATGACAGCTGTCAGAGGGGAGAGCAGACTTAAAAGGTTTGGCAGAGCGCTATGATAGGCTCTTGGGAATAGAGCGAAGTGATTGGTTAAGCTGGAGAGTGACGCCCCGATCACTTATTGAGAGGAGAGAGAGTAGTAATGTGGGAATAGTAAATGAATGAGTAAAGACGGTGTTCCTGGTTGAACTTACGCTGAGCTTCATAAATCTGAGGAAAAAGTTTATTCAGAGAAAAAGTCCGAATTCTGAGAAAAACTTCAATTATACGAAAAATTCCAATAAAATCAAGATATCTGTGAAAAAAGTGTATTCTGAATATAAGATAATTCTGAGGGAAAAAAGTCTGAAATCGGAAAAGTCAAAATTCAGATGAAAAAGAAAATTCTGAGAAAAATGTCAATTTTGAGAAAAATTCCAATGAAAGTCAGAAATCTGAGAAAAAGTTTATTCTGAAAAAAAGTCAGTCCTGAGGTTATAAGGCTTTTATTGATTCTGAATGAGGTTTTCTCACCTTTGGAATAAGAAATGTAGTTTCCCCTCAGCTCTTGAGTAAAGAGTAATCCCAATGGAGTCCACTTCCTGCACCTAAAATGCAAACCATCCCTTTAAAACAGGCTTTTCTCACGGTAGTAATTTGCATAATCACACCAAAATGCCAAGGTACATTTCAATGAGGGTTTCTTATTTATGAAATGGGAGGTTTTGGTTTCACCTCGGCGCTGTATGAGTAATCCTTTATTAGTAACATCAGATATGTGGAATTCTTCAAACTGTGGTAGGTGAGTCAGCAGGTTTTGGAGGTGACTCAGTTTGAGATTATGGAGCTTTTGAACATGCTGAGTTTCGCCCCCTTCAACAACGATAGGAATTTAAAGTGTGGTCACACCAAAGTATGCACGTTCTGCACCAGGAGTAATTACTGTGCTCTGGATCTGGGATATACCGCGCTCCCACAGATGTTTAGTCACCGGATTGAGACTTTGTGTGCTTTACATAACTCTCGTGAGTCAGCGTGCGTCATCGAGTATCGGATACTTTCTCTGGCTGGAAGTACAAGACGGCTATTTAGACTGCGAGCGTGTGGTCCACCGTGTTTATTTACCTCCTTCCGTGAACTGTCTGCAGCGAGGACAGTTCTGGTCCAGTAAAATACCATTTCTCCAGATTTTGAGTTTAAAGGCCTTAGAATGAAATGAAATGCAAACCTGATTGCACTTTCTGAACTGAACATCAGCAGGAGAGGACTCTTTAAAGTAGAGACACTACATACTGATATACACCTGAACATCAGCAGGAGAGGACTCTTTAAAGTAGAGACACTACATACTGATATACACCTGAACATCAGCAGGAGAGGACTCTTTAAAGTAGAGACACTACATACTGACATACACCTGAACATCAGCAGGAGAGGACTCTTTAAAGTAGAGACTCTACATACTGATATACACCTGAACATCAGCAGGAGAGGACTCTTTAAAGTAGAGACTCTACATACTGATATACACCTGAACATCAGCAGGAGAGGACTCTTTAAAGTAGAGACTCTACATACTGATATACACCTGAGCATCAGCAGGAGAGGACTCTTTAAAGTAGAGACTCTACTGTTCCAGGGTCAGTCCTTGAGGTGTTAACTCTCACTGTGACCTATGAATGGGGAAAGCCCTGACGTTGATATTATTCCGTGATCAATAATAAATTACAGGCGTGACGCAGGTGAGGAGGGACAGTGTGTGTGTGTGTGTGTGTGTGTGTGTGAGTGTGTGTGTAGCGACAGAATCAACGCTACCTTCACCTCCTCCCCTGTCCTCCTTGAAAATGTTTACTTGCAGGAAGACAGATGGCTTCATCTCTCTCTCTCTTTTGACATTTGTTTTGTATCATCATCATACACTGTTGTTTTGCACTCTGACTGTACAACGCACACGTCATTCACCGCTTATCAAAGCAACCAAAAAGCACACACACACACACACACACACGCACGCACGCACGCACGCACGCACGCACGCACATACACATACACATACACATATACACACATATTCATACCCACACACACACACACACACACACACACACACACACACACACACACACACACACACACACGCACGCACATACACACATACTCATACCCACACACACACATACACACACACACACACACACACATACACATACTCATACACCTACACACATACTCATACCCACACACACACACACACACACACACACACACACACACACACACACACACACACACACACACACACACACACACACACACACACACACATCCTCATACACATACACACACGTACACACCCACACCATTACGGGCCATTAGCAACAACGCACTAGTCCTTATTGCTTTATTTTGATTACATGTGAGCATCATCAACAATTGAGACAATGCTCACTGATAGATTTTAAAACAATATTAATTAGGGTTCAGCAATTCTGTTTCTCACGTGTTATTGTTTGTAACATTTGAATTACATATTGTCCATTTGCCACAATGCATGTGTGCACTGGCCATTGAAAACCCACCTATAGATTAATTGAATTACTAAGAAAATGTCTATTTCACAACATGCATTGCATAACATTTGAAACGTCTGTACAGGAATATATATAAAGTCAACATTTACCATTTAAATGAAGTTTAGTGCTTTTATTGATATGCAAATGTTCCACTTGAACGGATACAAAGCAGAGCCATTCACTCTGTATGTAAACATTTGTGTTTTCTCTTACAATGGAAAACCTTGTACCTTGAGGACTGCTTATCAAGTCTCTCTTCATACAGAAGTGGCTGTAATTGTTCGTACATTTACGTGGATTTATTCTGAATATATAGCGTTTGAAGTGTAGAATCTGCCCGTCCTGTTGCTCTGCTAACATGCAGCTCAGAGCTCACATGTTGTGAATGCTGCTGTTCAAACACAGAGGGAGGTTTGTATTAAAAAGGTTATTATTTTAAAAGATTGCTAAAACCTCAAACCTAAAGTTTCAAATTATTTTCAGACATATTCAAATGTCTTTTTTTGTCCAAGCAACAAGTTGACTAGGTCGTCGGTGATTTGCAGCCCATGCGTGGTGAACTGCGTGTTATAAAATGTGAGATCTCAGACTGGCTTACCTGTACGTCAATCAAGTGGCAAATGCCATAGTAAGGATGGATGAGAGGCGAACTTAAAGTGGACCTATCATGCTATAATTGAAACATATATTGTAGGGCCATACCTATATAAAACATGTCTGTGAAGTTTTTTTTCAAAATACCAAACAGATGACCCGTTGTAGCCGTGCCTCATGCTGCTCAAACCCCTCTTTTGCTTGAAATAAATAAATAAGAGGAGGCGGAGCTAATGCCTGATCAGAATTCTACCAGAGATAAAGTTAAATTCTGCTGTGATGAAATGCCATCCTGTTTAAAGGAGACCTATCATGCTATATTTGAATAATATATTGTAGGGCCATACCTATATAAGGTATATTTATACGTTTTCTTTTTCAAAATACCAAACAGATCATGCATTTTAGCCATGCCTCATTTCGCTCTATTTTGCTCTCCTCCACCCTGCGCTGCAGCTGACCACACCCCCTAAAAAAGGAGGGGGCCGAGGCACGAGCGTCATGTTACCATGCTGTTACCATGCTGTTACCATGCTGTTACCATGCTGTTACCATGCTGTTACCATGCTGTTACCATGCCACGGCAACCTCTCATTCCCCTGATTGGTGGAGAGTGGCCATATAGGCGGAGCTCCTCGTCACTGACGTCAGACTATTTTGAAATCTGTATCAGTCTGTATCAGATCCATGAAAGCCCCGGTTTTAGAGATTTGGGTATGGAGGAAAAGAGAGAGGGTTGAGTTCCCTGACACACCGGGGACACATATTGATTTATAAAAGACGTACAAAAGTGCATTTTGCACGATAGGTCCCCTTTAAACCACGTCAAGGATTATTTCTGAAACAGTATGGAGCTCAAATGCTTTTTCTCTTGCAGGTTTATCACAAGGTGAGTTCTTTTTTTATTTCCATGTGCTCTTCAGTACAGGTTAGCTCTGAGTGTTAGCGAGGCTAATGTAAACAAAGACGTCCAAAACACGTCAGGCATTGTTTCTGATAGCAACTTTCTGTGGGTCCGCTGACGTCAGTTCGGATGGAAATATGTATCCACTCGTTGTACACCCATTTTTAAAAGATTTGGGTCCGGAGGAAAATCAATCAATCAATGTTTATTTATATAGCCCAATATCACAAATGTTACATTTGTCTCAGTGGACTTCACAGTTTGTACAGAATATCAGTATCAGAAAAGAGAGAGGGTTTTATTTTCTGACTCTGTGTGAGTTCCCCGACACACCGGGGACACATACAGTATGTATAAAAGACATCACAAAGTGCATGATAGGTCCCCTTTAAAAGAAAATGTGTTCTACCCACACTACCTTTGCGATCGACGTATTGGGCACCCCTGCTTTAGTGTTTACCTCTTGTCTTTCTAAATATCTAATTGTATTTATTCTAAAACTGTCATTAAACCCTAATTCTGCACAAACCGAGAAAAGTAGCAAATATTCTCCCTTTGAGAGAAGCTGAATGCTTGAATATATTTCTTGAATAACACCAGTTCAATCCGGAGAGACGGTTTTGATAAGAATACATATTTATTGCAGAGATACACAAATGAATGTAATGGAGTTTTGGCGATTAGTCCCCGTTGTGCAGGAGTATCATTCGGGAGGGGAGAACCGATCCGATGAAACCCCCCGGGGTCTAGACCCTGGTGGTGGTGAATGGATGATTGAGGTCGGTCTGAAGGGGAGGGGCTTAGCTTGACCCTGGTGGTGGTGAATGGATGGTTGGGGTCGGTCTGAAGGGGAGTGGCTTAGCTTGACCCTGGTGGTGGTGAATGGATGATTGAGGTCGGTCTGAAGGGGAGGGGCTTAGCTTGACTCTGGTGGTGGTGAATGGATGGTTTGGGTTCGGTCTGAAGGGGAGGGGCTTAGCTTGACCCTGGTGGTGGTGAATGGATAGTTGGGTTCGGTCTGAAGGGGAGGGGCTTAGCTTGACCCTGGTGGTGGGTGAATGGATAGTTGGAGTCGGTCTGAAGGGGAGGAGCTTAGCTTGACCCTGGTGGTGGTGAATGGATGGTTGGGTTCGTCTGAATGGGAGTGGCTTAGCTTGACCCTGGTGGTGGTGAATGGATGGTTGGGGGTCGGTCTGAAGGGGAGGGGCTTAGCTTGACCCTGGTGGTGGTGAATGGATGGTTGGGTTCGGTCTGAAGGGGAGTGGCTATAGCTTGACCCTGGTGGTGGTGAATGGATGGTTGGGGTCGGTCTGAAGGGGGGGGGCTTAGCTTGACCCTGGTGGGTGGTGAATGGATAGTTGGGGGTCGGTCTGAAGGGGAGGGGCTTAGCTTGACCCTGGTGGTGGTGAATGGATGGTTGGGTTCGGTCTGAAGGGGAGGGGCTTAGCTTGACCCTGGTGGTGGTGAATGGATAGTTGGGGTCGGTCTGAAGGGGAGGGGCTTAGCTTGACCCTGGTGGTGGTGGAATGGATAGTTGGGGTCGGTCTGAAGGGGAGGGGCTTAGCTTGACTCTGGTGGTAGTGAATGGATAGTTGGGTCGGTCTGAAGGGGAGGGGCTTAGCTTGACCCTGGTGGTGGTGAATGGATAGTTGGGGTCGGTCTGAAGGGGAGGGGCTTAGCTTGACCCTGGTGGTGGTGAATGGATAGTTGGGGTCGGTCTGAAGGGGAGGGGCTTAGCTTGACCCTGGTGGTGGTGAATGGATAGTTGGGGTCGGTCTGAAGGGGAGGGGCTTAGCTTGACCCTGGTGGTGGTGAATGGATAGTTGGGGTCGGTCTGAAGGGGAGGGGCTTAGCTTGACCCTGGTGGTGGTGAATGGATAGTTGGAGTCGGTCTGAAGGGGAGGAGCTTAGCTTGACCCTGGTGGTGGTGAATGGATAGTTGGGGTCGGTCTGAAGGGGAGGGCTTAGCTTGACCCTGGTGGTGGTGAATGGATGGTTGGGTTCGGTCTGAAGGGAGGGGCTTAGCTTGACCCTGGACTCAGAGGGACAGGAGGTGAAGAAAGGTGGAGGAGGGTTGCGTCGAGTCACCTGAAATGACAGCTGTCAGAGGGGAGAGCAGACTTAAAAGGTTAGCAGAGCGCTTGTGATAGGCTTGTGAGAATAGAGCGAAGTGATTGGTTAGCTGGGGAGTGACGCCCCCGAATACTTATAGAAGGGCGAAGCCCCTCCCCTTCCGGTGGACCTCCATGGACCTTATTTTGGAAAAAATTATGTATTGAAGTCAATGGAGAGATAAAGATTATCTTTCAATCCCGTTTGAATTGTGCCACACATTACACATATGATGTTTGTCCATTTAAAAGATAATTTTGCAAGTAAAAAAATGTAAAAGTGTCGTAAAACTGTGAAGTAACGCTCAATGAACTACATCTCCCGTCTCGCACCAACACCCAGACGGCCGTCACGTTGGAACACTTCACTTCTTTCTTTCAGAATGAGCTTCATATTCATATTTCACTCCACAAGAGACTCAATGTTGCTTCAGGTGAATTCTACATTTTATTTTTGCGTTTTCTTGCCGTGAGGACTTTTGATTTATTCCTCATTTCTAACTTTGGAGGAACATTCGAAAGGAACACACTTTTGTGCAGCGATCAAAACCTCCTTCAAGTTTCAAGGCTTTATCGTCATGTGCTCAGCAGCTGCAGCGTAGATATGGCAATGAGAAACTGAAGTCCTCCTCCAACAGAGCAAGATGAATATATTTAGCACATAAAACAAATAGAACAGATAAAATAGTGCAAGAGAATGTTTTGAGATGTGCAAGTAAATACAAATAAAATAGAAATAGTGCACGAAGACTCCAAAAGAGTAGTGACCAAATAAACAACAATGTTCAGATCAATTACTTATTTATGTTTTAAATAAAGGTGAATGTATTCTTGTATTAATTCAGTGTGCGAAAAAGCACCCGTCCTACCGTCCGGGACGCGTTGTTTACAATATCGGACAAGTAGATCTTTCAATTGACTTCTCCGGCGGACAAGTGACGTTTTTCGGCAAATGATTGAAGCATTCAGTTTACAAAAGGCAGAACTCATTCGCAAATTGTACGTTTCCGCCATTGTTATTTAGAAATGTTAGTTTCGGTTGGACTCTGTCTCACAGGCAGGTTTGCAGCATGTGTGTTGCAGGACATGTGTTGGACACACAGACTGTGTGGTTGGACTGTGTCTCACAGGCAGGCTGCAGTGTAACATCAGAGGACACTGGGCCAATCGTACATTCTCAAACTGCACCACTTAGAACTAACTAAACAATGCAGAGATTATTTTTATATAATTGTATTCAATAACCGTAAGAAATTAAAACCGTATGAAGTGATTTGTAAATAGGAATACAGATTTGACTTAATGTTTTCATAAATATATTTTTCTCCCAGTTTTGTCACGGGACTTATTTTGACCCTCTCAAAGAACCGGAATCGAGAACCGAAAATAACCGGAATCGAAAAGTAGAACCGGAATCGTTAAAATCCAACGATACCCAACCCTTTGTGTGATGCGGTAAAATCTTACCGCTCACTTACGTTAGCGGTGTCGTAAAAACCGCGGGAAAGTGTAAAATACGATGGCGAAGAAGAAGATTCCAGTGGCCCCAATTTGTGTCCATTCGGGGACAAGTGAAAAAATGTATTCGGACAAGGACATGGACAAGTACTCTCTAAAAACTTTTTCGCACCACTGATTAATATCACTCTATAAGCATAATACGTTACATAGTTTATCTGTTCATTTTGCCCGTCTTTCAAACTACTAGGTCATGACGTCCTTTAACATTTAAAAATCAAAAATAATTTAAAAAGTCTAATTTGCAAGATGTTTTTTAACCCTAAATAGGTAGGAAATCAAAAATAAAGAAGATTGGAAAACACTTTTTCCCCTCGGTTCCCAGGAGGGTAAACTGCGTCCTGCTGCGATGTGATGGAGCTTCACCTCTCCTCCTCTTCGTCTCTGAGCTGTGAACACTCGTTATATTCTCTGCTGACGCACCATGGGACGCATCATGTGACTCGCCGCTGGACACACACTGACTTCCATCACCTCTCGCTGGAGACTCTGTCCTTTTCCCCCAGGTGTGTGTATGGCGCAACACCTTTATATAGCTTTACAGAGCCAGGTCACCTGCTTCTGCACGGCTTCACTCGTGTCTGCTCAGTCTCCCTGCTCCGTGTGTGTGTGTGTGTGTGTGTGTGTGTAGGAGTGTGTGTGGGAAGAAGCCATTACTTCGGCTGCACAATGTAAAAGTTGATTTCGGAGTCCAGAGGATTAATGCACACACACTTTATTCACATATGTTCCCTGTTGTGTGTGTGTGTGTGTGTGTGTGTGTGTGTGTGTGTGTGTGTGTGTGTGTGTGTGTGTGTGTACACTGCAGGGAGACAGTGCCGTGCCACTAATAAGGCTTCGCTCTGACAGCAGTGTGACAGCTTCCTGACAGACAAGGACTCGGCTTTGTGCTGAGCTGCCGGAATATTCCTGGCATCTCTTCCTCTGGGATAACTCTCGGGACACAAAAGCAACACTGAATAGGTTTTGCTGCAGAATCCAGATTTTCTTTTCCCATCAAACGTGATCTGACAGACGACAGCAGGAGTCACTCAGTGGTCTTAACATGTTTTATTGAATTATCAGGGTCAGTCAGTCGAGGCACAGAACTGATGAATACTTACCTTTTAAAGGGTTATCTTTTCGCTGCATATATTGCTAGCCAGAAACCCAGCAGACAATGTAGCTGTAGAAATAAACCACACAGAAATCTACATTGTATGCCAGGTTCAGGACAAAGCAAAGGGTCGTTTCTTTCACCTTGAAGGCCTTTCAAACATGCATGAACGGATGCTTCTCAACTTTACGTGTAACCTCCATGTTCTGAATAGCAAACAGAAAACAACCAAACCTTCATTCTTTGTAAGATCTAGCAAATCTTTAGAAGTCCACGAGAACATTATCCAACTTCTCACTTGATTTATTACCTCGGTACACATTTTCCTATCAAGTTAATGTTCTGTATATCCAGTTTGAAATCTTCTTAATACAGCATGACGTTCATTTTGTGATTTATGGTCATATTTAGAGTCAAATAAAGGAGTGTATGCTTAAGGCGGGGCTACCTCGTGATTGACAGGTCGCTAACACGGTATTTATTTCATGTTTTATCTGTGTTTTCTCTACATGCAAGTTTAAATTGTCAACTGAAATGCGTCTCTTTCGCCAAAGTAACTTCTTGAAATCGATTGTGACTGCTAGGACATTTCACACAAAGAGGACCTTGAGGGGGGAAGAGTTTAAAAGAATGGCGGAAGAGGAAGAAGTGAAAAAACCCACAAAAAGCCTTGACAAGGGCCCCTTGTGGAGTTGTGACACAGAGAACATCCTGTCTGTGGGGTCACAGGATGAAGCCCCCACCCCTCCTGTCTTCACAGCCAATCAGAGGAGTTGGAATGCGCCACCAGCCAATGAGAGAGGAGCGTGTATGGCTCGACCAGGAAGTAGGCAGAGCCGTCAGAGACCCAGTAGCCAGATGTAGCTGCTGATTTCTACACAGGATCTACACTGCCTACTGAGCAACTGACAGCAGCCACAGAGACACGAGACGTGACGCACGTGAAGACTCCCATCTGAGGAGAAAGAACAAATAGATTCATTAGAAACATATAGGAGAGGGAGAAGTGAGAACATTAGGAAGAAGAGGAAAGAAAATCAGTGGATTGTGCAGAGATAGAGTTGGTTCAAAGCATTTATGATGTGTTGTTGAAGGCCAAATGGAGCAAACATCTCCCTGGTTCCCTCCACCAATATTCACTTTCAATTTCAAATATTGTAGATAATAAAATCTGTGGCAAACACACTTTTATGATACCTTCATGTGTTGTTCAGCAGAATAATCTCCACATATTAACACCACTTTATGATTTCTGAAGTAAAAAGCCTACATATAAAAGTCTGTAAAGAAACTACAGCACGGTCACATGACTTCACGTCACCAGCGCTAAGCTAAAGGTGGCTAATGTTGGGCTATAAAGGAACTACAGCACGGTCACATGACTTCACGTCACCACCGCTAAGCTAAAGGCGGCTAATGTTGGGCTATAAAGGAACTACAGCACGGTCACATGACTTCACGTCACCACCGCTAAGCTAAAGGAGGCTAATGTTGGGCTATAAAGGAACTACAGCACGGTCACATGACTTCACGTCACCACCGCTAAGCTAAAGGTGGCTAATGTTGGGCTATAAAGGAACTACAGCACGGTCACATGACTTCACGTCACCACCGCTAAGCTAAAGGTGGCTAATGTTGGGCGGCATGACATCAAGTCGTCTCCTTTGGACACTTGTTAGCAACAAAACAGCCCAAAACACATTCAAAGAACCATTGACCTCCAGACGAGGTGACAGGAAGTGCTAAAATAGTGACTCATCTTCAGGTTATACGACTCATTCCTGCACCACTCAATGGATTAGAGAAAGCAGAGGAGAAGCAGCCTGAGGGAGGGGAAGGATACTGGAGATTACACACGGACGAACATCTCAAAGCGTGGCGTTATCAGTCGCAGATTCCTGTCATTCTTTCCCATTAGCCCCGAGGCGCAACAGCCATTCGGGCTCCAGCACTTAAACCGACACATAATGGGAGCGCTGACCCAATCCTAATAAATCACGACCTGTACAGGTGACTGCAGGAGAGAGAGGAGAGGAGGGAAGGAAAGGAAAGAAGGAGGATAACATGTTCTCTCGTTCTCTGTGGTCTGCATACCTGAGGCCTCATGACTGTATTGATCAAACCTCATGTGACCAGCTGATGGTCACTTGTCTCCAATAGAGTTTTATTCAGGGCAACGCGCCGCCGCCTGTTCCTCCTTCCTCCTCACATTCCTGCTGCTTCTATCTGGGTTCTTCCGTCACGCTTTGCTCTCTTTTCACATGCTATGGTTTCGTACCTCTTTGATGGCAAAAGTTACGAGACACATCACACGACTTTGATTTGCGTTATTGGTCTGAATTGTGAAGCCAATGCAACTTAACTTGCACTATTTCTAATATCCAGCGATCCTTGCTAATAAAGTCAAAAGAAATCCGCAAGAATATTACGCTTCTTACCCAAGTCAACATTTTCAATCTATCATTTAAAGTCGTCTTCACTACAGCATGATGTGTTAGGGTTGAGCGGCGCAGGGAGGACCCGAGTGCAGGGAGGACCCGAGTGCAGACAGACGGTAGTTTAACAGCAACAAACCTTTCTTCAAGGCAACAGGATCAACCAAATACCAGACAGGACCTCTATCTCCCTCTCAGCACAACAAGGAACCAGAAAACAAGAACTTAAATACACACATGGCCAATCAAGACACAGCTGGGGAGGGACAACACAAAGACACAGCTGGGGAGGGACACACAGAGACACAGCTGGGGAGGGACACAGAAAGACACAGCTGGGGAGGGACACACAGAGACACAGCTGGGGAGGGACACACAGAGACACAGCTGGGGAGGGACAACACAAAGACACAGCTGGGGAGGGACACACAGAGACACAGCTGGGGAGGGACACACAGAGACACAGCTGGGGAGGGACACACAGAGACACAGCTGGGGAAGGACACACAGAGACACAGCTGGGGAGGGAGACACAGCTGGGGAGGGACACACAGAGACACAGCTGGGGAGGGACACACAGCTGGGGAGGGACACACAGAGACACAGCTGGGGAGGGACAACACAAAGACACAGCTGGGGAGGGACACACAGAGACACAGCTGGGGAGGGACACACAGAGACACAGCTGGGGAGGGACACACAAAGACACAGCTGGGGAGGGACAACACAAAGACACAGCTGGGGAGGGACACACAAAGACACAGCTGGGGAGGGACACACAGAGACACAGCTGGGGAGGGACACACAAAGACACAGCTGGGGAGGGACACACAGAGACACAGGTGGGGAGGGACACACAGAGACACAGGTGGGGAGGGACACACAGAGACACAGGTGAACAGAATCAGGTAGTCACCCAGACAGGAAACACACATGGCAGACGGGGGTCCTTGAATGAAAAACAGGAAGCCGACAGTCCGAGACAATTCCAAAGTAAACAGATCCTAACCTGATGTTCATTTAGTAACCTATGGTCCAATTTAGAGTCAAATAGACGATGAGGTATATTTTAGGGCGAGGCTAGCTTGTGATTGACAGGTGCTAAAACAGCGTTTCTCTTTGTGTGTTTCCTCAACATGTTGTCGCCTAAAAAGACTTGGATTTGGTTTGACCTGTCTTGTGTCACTACTGTCATCCACCTACTGCGTGTGTCGTCTCTAAGTCTACGGGGAAATGACCCTTTGCTTTAAAAGCTAGTTCTAAGTCTTTGTGTCAGTGTGTGATGTTCATTTTGTTACCCTTTAAAGTAAAATGGACACTATGGCACTTTGGGATGGGAACACGGTGTGAGTGACAGCTTGCTACCACAGCATGTTAGATCTTGTTTTGTGTTGTTTTCAGTTCATAAGTTCATTGTAACATGTGTTCCCCTAGAATGCCTCGACACGGTTTGGTTCGACCTGTTTTCCGTACGTCCCGAAAGGCAAAACTCACGGCTCTAAAACTGGAGACCACACACCAAGAGGTGTTGCACGGAGATTACTTCCACTTCTTATATAAAGTCGATAGTTATTTGTCGTTCTTCCCATCAGCAATCTCTCTCGACTACCGATGAATGTCAGATTGAGAGATGATTGTCTTTGCTCCCTGGAGGATGAAGGCCTGTGGGTTCTTCGCTGCAGGCACTAGTGTTTCCAGAGAGACTATGACCGGGGGAAAGAGGGGGAAGGTGTGTGTCGAAGCAGAAATCAGTGAATTAATACCTTACCTTTCTTTGGAAAACCTCCGGGACCTCATGGATGTTTCTCTGGACCTCATGGACGTTTCTCTGGACCTCATGGATGTTTCTCTGGACCTCATGGACGTTTCTCTGGACCTCATGGCCGTTTCTCTGGACCTCATGGATGTTTCTCTGGACCTCATGGATGTTTCTCTGGACCTCATGGATGTTTCTCTGGACCTCATGGATGTTTCTCTGGACCTCATGGATGTTTCTCTGGACCCATCTGTGCAGAACCAGCCAACCTGAAACATATGCAAAAAGGAAATACATGAGTTTAATGACATGAGTTTCACACATGTTAGCGGCACTTTGAGTGAGAGTCAGCTCCCAGGGCCGGAGATAAGCTGCTGTGAGTCTTATCTCCGTCGTGTTTCCATGCTTTGGTGGTGCCGCTGGCAGGGGGTCAGACGCACGTAAAGGCATCAGCGAAAAGGACAGAATGAGAAAACTCTCACAGCTGAACCCCAACACCAGGGTGCTTCAGCAAAGTGATGCGAGCCCAAAGCAGGATGAACCGTGCCGTGTTTGAGGAATAAGATACACAGTGTTGACGGCAGCAGAGACTTCTTCAGGAGGTTCAATGAGGTACCGGTGTCTCGCTGTCCAACACAACCTGGTCTCCACATCGAGTGCAAACTAATATTAGTTTAGTCAATTTAGTGAACATGTCAGAAACAAAAAAATATAACAATAATATATATATATATATATATATATTCTCTTTTTTTTCACTCAGATTAATAATTATAACAAAGTACCACAAAAAAAAAAAAAAAAAAAAAATTCTCTGTTCATGTTCAACAGGGGCAAGAAGAAGCTTAAAAAAACTGTTCTGGTCCTACCCCCTCTAACATATATTTTTCTTATAAAACATTAGGTCATCGTCATCAGCGACATGTTTGTCTTGTTAATCTTTTCTTTTTTTTCCCTTTTTTTTTTACAAAACAATCAGAAAGAAATTACTTTTTACAATTACAAGAAATAACAACTAATATGGACGTTGGTTAGAATCGTCTTTGGGATGAGTACGGAATGATCGTAAAACACGATCGTATTTTAGTAATGGGGAAGGGCTGGGCGATATGGCCGAATGACTCTGTCCCAGTTTCTATTATTTCATATCTGGAAGACGCTATAAATGTCATATTTGAAAAATGAGTATTTTCTTATTGAATTAAGAACTAACAACGACTTTGCTTTAGAAGGTGTTTTATGTAAAACAACAAACGTGAACGGTAAAGAAAGCCTTTTAAATGTACAACAAGGGGTACGACTCAGCGATATCGCCTAACATTCTATCCTAATCTCTGTTATATGACCATTTGATATGTTATAAATATGTATAATACTTAAAAAAAGAGAAATACTGACTATTCTTTGTGCAAAATGTAAAGAGAAAACTGCAATATTCGAATGATATTTCTTAAAAATATTTCAGATCAGTATAAGATTTGTTTTGATCAATTTAGTCGACATGATTGTGTGTTACCGTATCTCGGTTTTATTTCATCACGGTGATATCCGACTGGTCGAGTCAGTCGAAGCTTTGTCATTATGAATTTAGTGGAGACATTATTGCATATTACAATGTCTCGGTTTATGAGTTCATCACGCCATATATTTCATTACCGGACGGATGCATTCCAACATCGTGTCGCGTTAATAGAGACTAATCAGGGAGGGGTGGCATGTAAGTCCTGCAACACCAACACTGTGAGGCCGGGTGAGGCCGGGTGAGACCGGGTGAGGCCGGGTGAGACCGGGTGAGACCGGGTGAGGCCGGGTGAGGCCGGGTGAGACCGGGTGAGGCCGGGTGAGGCCGGGTGAGGCCGGGTGAGGCCGGGTGAGGCCGGGTGAGGCCGGGTGAGGCCGGGTGAGGCCGGGTGAGGCCGGGTGAGGCCGGGTGAGACCGGGTGAGGCCGGGTGAGGCCGGGTGAGGCCGGGTGAGGCCGGGTGAGGCCGGGTGAGACCGGGTGAGGCCGGGTGAGACCGGGTGAGGCCGGGTGAGGCCGGGTGAGGCCGGGTGAGGCCGGGTGAGGCAAGGTGAGGCCGGGTGAGGCAAGGCATGCCATTCTATGTCTATTCCCAGAGTTTGGTGCATGGCAGTTAATGTGGGTTTCCTCCGAGCTGCCTGGGAGATGACTGTGCCGGACCACATCCACATTCACTCATACACACACACACACACACACACGCACATACACACACAGACACACACGCACTCACACACACACACATTCTGAGGGAAGCAAAGAGGAACTGAATCATTACGCTGCCTTTGCCTCAAAGTAGGGGGTGAGCACTGTACAAGTGTGTGTGTGTGTGTGTGTGTGTGTGTGTGTGTGTGTGTGTGTGTGTGTGCAAAGATAAGTTGCACTTCTGCAGTATAAGTGACAGTTCTTGGGTGCATGTGCTGTGTGTTACTCAAGTATGTGTGGGTGGGTGTGGATGCATTCCGTGTGTGTGTGTGTGTGTGTGTGTGTGTGTGTGTGTGTGTGTGTGTGCACAATGTGCCTCACTCCATCTTTAACGTCCCCCCACTGTTCATCTACACTTATCCTTCCAAATGAAACGTGGGACTGTCGTCGTGTCTATTTTGAGTGACGGAAATTAGATACGAAAATACATTCTCTGAGAAAATTGGATTTTGATAAAACGCCTTTCACAACTCGAACACATTTCCTCCTCACGTTGTCTCTCTGAACGACTCAGCTGAGGACCTTGAGACGGTCGCCATGGAGGTTAAGGTCTTCTTTCTGCAGCAGCAACCTTTAGACACGTAATCATGAACATTCTTAGTAAACTAACACTCAAACAGTTTTCTCCACTGATTGATTAATTGATGTAAGCGACAGATACGTCAAACTGACCGTCCTCCATATACAAACATGCTAATATACAAGTTGTTGTTGTCTTTTTCTCGTGTTCATCAAAGACGTGTTTATAACTTTAAAATAAATCATTCCGAGTGAAAAGACGGAAAATGTAAATAGTAAAAAATGAACAATTATTCAACCAAGCGACGAAAAGGCGTCAATTCTTGTGAAAATAGTATTAAAATTAGCAACAAAAAGCATTGCTAACACTTAACTCTGGCGGTATGTTGGAATATTAGATTATTTCCACACAGTCTCATCCAATGTGTTGGATTCAAGAAATAAAAAGAGACAATTGCACCAATCAGCGAGCTTCCACAGACTGAGAGAGATTCCCAGAAGTGTAAATCTTCCAAGTTTCTATATTGCGGTTCCCTGACTTGCAATGAGATCAAAAGAGGATTCATGGTTCCAGGATGTACTTCAATCCACTGTGCAAGGTCATCAGTTTGAACCGTAGCGGGAGAAAGGTACGGAAAAGCAGACAAGAAGACAAGACACGGGCGGGCTTTCTATTTCTGGAGAAAAGGAACTCCAGCAGGGAATATACAAAAGCATAGTCCGGCTCCTGAAGCCTCTCTTATCTACAAAAAGGATTTAAGATATCATATCGGGACAGCTCGCTGCCAATTAAGCCGTCGCTCCATGAGGCCGGCAGCCAATCAGATATCAGCTCTCAGCCTGAGACTCTGATTGGTTTTGACGGGCGAGTGAGAGCGTCCAATCCCAAGAGAGGACGCCAAAAAAGCTCTGATTCTGTGGAGAACTGGAGGGTCTTTCCTTCCACCTCTGTTCCCCGCCCAGAGTCCCAGAAGATCCCCCGACAGACCGACCGCTGAAGTCCCTTTCTTCACTTCCTGTCCTCATTATAAAACCCCTAATGGTTCCTTTGGGTGCTGCTGTACAATATACACCATATCTGTGTTTTGTATTACCGCACATATTTTATTCCATTCTAGTTCAATGTAAATACTTCTCTATTGTATTATAGTTTTCTTCAAATAGTTCTCTATCTGTGTTTTTCATTTAGACTTTTCTGTACGCACCACGACTCCGAGCCAAACTCCTCGTATGTGTTTAACCTCTGATTCTGATTGTGCTGTCGTGAGAGGTGGATCCAGACCAAAGAGCCTCGTGTACCCTAACCCCCAAAAGCAGGCCTGAGGAGGGAGGGGGGAAGAGGGGGAAGAGGGGTGTCTTCAGGCTCGTCCAGGGGGCTGGACTGATGGGAAAGAGCTGGCAGGAAGACAGAAGAAAGCGAACTCCCTTTCTCTCGCTGCTTTATGAAGGCCTGGCGAGTTGCAAAGAAAAGGGGGAGACAGAATAAAGGGGACACGCATATCAGAAGAAAGGAGTGAAAAGTGTCTGAAGTCAATTTAGGGGCTCTCCTGCGTCGCGGCATTAAAGGGGCCCTATTCAGATTCGCAATATCACTTTGTGTGCCTCTACTCCGTCTGGAAAACCCCAGCAAGTAGAAAAGTAGCCCCTTAACGTTTGCACAATCGTCATAAGATGTTCCGGGATAATAGCCGGTCCATATGTGTCATGTTTCATAATATTTAGTCTTCAGAGAACTCGCCTAATAGTTCTACAGCTATTTGCCTTATTTTAAGATTGTATTCACATGAATAAGTGTACAGCACATGTTGCTCGTAAAACTGTGCCTTTCACTCGTCATGTTCCTTTTGAATGGTCACTTTAGTTATTAGAGAAAACCAGACGAGGTGTTTTATATTTCAAGAGAATAAAGCGCTTCCACTTTTTCAAATGTATTCTCTTGAAGCCTCTCTTATAAGAATATTTCATATATAGTATCGTGCCATTCAGATACTGATATGATGTCGACTGTAAGCCGGTTCCTTGTAATGGCTTCGCGTAAAGGACGTTTTAAAAAAAATCCTTTATTGGCAGTCGCCAGCTAAGAAAGGCCTTCTGTGGGAAACATTCCCTTTTATCTTCAAATGTATTCTCCTGAAGATTCTATGATATACACAGTGTGTGATATACGGGGGGTCCGGGGGAGCTCAACCCCCCTGATTAACACCTGAGCCCCCCTGAAAGTATCGACAGCTACATTTGAGGGGGGTCTCAAATTATAATATTTATTTGTCACTTGCAGTGGTCACTAACATGTTTTTAAGCTTCCAGTATTCATAATTCAAAACATGTATTCACAAATATCTTCTATTTTGTCTGGAAAAAGCAGTTCCTCGCATGGAGTCGAAACAGGCGGCTCTTTAGCGGTCCCGCGTTCGTTAGTTCGTTCATATGAACGGCAGAATATAGAATGATTTGACGGCACCCCTGAAGACGCCAGACGGCACCCCTGAAGACGCCAGACGGCGCCCCTGAAGACACCAGACGGCACCCCTGAAGACGCCAGACGGCGCCCCTGAAGACACCAGACGGCACCCCTGAAGACGCCAGACGGCACCCCTGAAGACGCCAGACGGCACCCCTGAAGACACAGACGGCACCCCTGAAGACGCCAGACGGCACCCCTGAAGACACCAGACGGCACCCCTGAAGACGCCAGACGGCACCCCTGAAGACGCCAGACGGCACCCCTGAAGACACCAGACGGCACCCCTGAAGACGCCAGACGGCACCCCCGAAGACGCCAGACGGCACCCCGAAGACGCCAGACGGCACCCCTGAAGACGCCAGACGGCACCCCTGAAGACGCCAGACGGCGCCCGGGTTGAGAAACGCTGCTATAGACTACTGATTGTCTTGGCTTGCATCCATGGAATATTGTATAGGAGGCCTACTACATATTGAGAAGTCTTCGACCGGTATTGTGCGCAATAAACGGGAGATGGGGACCCCCCCGGGTATTGACGGGTATTTCGCACACTGATAATACACGTTATTCATATATAGCGTGCAGTCGTCTCCTGATTGGACGTCCAGTTTAAGCCGTGTTCTTGTCATTGCTTCATGTTAGGAAGTTTTAATAGTTACAATGGTGGATGTTGAAACTATAAAACCCCTACAGTGTCTTCTTTGGATCACAGCTTAATAATGTCCTTGATCCGCAGAAAGAGAGGGAGGGGTTTCCACATTAGTGTCACTTTCCCCTCGTGTTGTAATAACAGGTACATTTGCTCTCTGGATAATCACTGAGTCACCGCGTTCACTGATTACCTTTGGGAAACAAAAGGAACACCTTAAATACGCAGCTCTGCGCCTTGCCCATTGATCCTGCTTTTCCATGACGTGCATCCGTCTGTACACACACACACACACGCGCACACGCACACTGCCGCTTATTGGAATTCAGAGTGGGGCCCAGGTAGGGGGAAGCTTTGCCCATATATGTGCAGAGGAGGAAACAGACCAGGTGTGTGTGGTTAGTTCACCGTTGGAACGAATGTTCTTGAGCACACACACACACACACACACACACGCAAACACGCTGTAACGGGATTCTTGTGTTGTACACACACTAACCAAACTGCATTTAGCCCCGTGACGTCTGAGTGATGCTCTTAACTGCGCGATGTGCCGCAGAACGACGGAGCCGAGTGCGCGACGTGTTGCTGTGTAAACAAAGAGGAATCGCGCGAGAGAGAAAAAGGAAAGTCGGGACAACAAGAATGAGTTAACATTGTTCCTGCGCTAAAGTGTTAGTTGCATAACTGTGAGGAATAACTACGACGGTATGTCACAATGTCTTAGAGGTGTGTGTGTGTGTGTGTGTGTGTGTGTGTGTGTGTGAGTAAAGAATGTGCCTCTGACTAACCCCTGCCATCAGTGACTTGCAGCCTCACACACACACACACACACACACACACACACACACACACACACACACACACACACACAACCTCACTGAATCACCTGCAGACGCCATCCCTCCATGACTTCACTGATTCACAGACTCGTGGACATTTGGTTCTTCTGCCCTCAACACAAAACACCTCCAGACACTAGCAGCACGTTGACACTGCAGATAAGTGACGTGTCGATGTAATCAGCGACAATTCACTTTCCATTAGTGATTATCTAACGTCAGGGGAATAGCGTATCAAACTTATCTTATTAACTTTGTAAGTTATCTTGCATGAACCTGAATTATTCTAACTGAATGCATGTCACTGTTTGGTCCTGCATTCTAAGATAATCACCGATTTAAAACCATAGATTTAGTCTTTTATTTGATTTCTTTATAATATGGAGCGATCGTCACAAAACTTTTGACTGGGAAATAACTCAAGGAAATAAAATAACTTATAACTTTTTACAGATACCTGAAGTATTCTCTATGAATGCTTTTACCTTGTGGGTCCTGTATTCTAAGACAATCTCCTAAAAATGTACACATTAAACTTGCGCTTTTCACCCATGCTGTATTTGCCCCAGTTTGGCGTCTGCTCAGCTGCTCCATCCTGTCCTCGATATTTATCACCTAAAAACACACGATTTAAACTATTGTGACTTTTCACACGTGCTTGAATGTGTGATTTAAATTATATTTTGTGATTTTTTTTCACTTGCTTTATTTGCCAGTTCAGCGTTTTGCTCAGCGGCTCCTTTGATCCTGTATTCTAAGATAATCGGTCATTCTACAGAAGAGGTGGAATCTGGGTGATCCAAATCTGATGAAATATATTCCTTCTAAAATCATCTAAAACCTGTTAAATAGCAATAACTAACTCTTAACTTGATGAATCCACAACAAGTAGATCTTAAAGTATTTTATTTTTTAAATTATTTGTATACAAAGTTTTATTTATATAGGAACGTGTTACCAGGAAGAAGAGTAACACCAATGACGGTAACACCAGTGACAATTTGGAGATTTTAACAAAATGGCTGCCATGTGTCCGACCAAATGTGGCTTCAGTCAATATTAAAATCGTTTAACTCTTCAATACATTTCCCCATTCAAATGTTCACCCTAGGGCTATGTAATGAGTAACACGATGACAGACTTGAAAGACGCACGTAATATTTGAAGATAAAATCACACCTTTAACAAACAAAGTAAGAAGTGGTCTGACTTTCCTTATGTCTTTGTGCACGGCCTCAAATGATCTCTTGTTACAGGAGGCACTTCAGAGACGGTACATTACTTCAAAATAAAAGCGTGTAGCAGTAACGCTAATGACAGACTTGAAAGACGCACGTAATATTTGAGAGATAAAAATCACCCCTTTAACAACAAAGTAAGAAGTGTCTGACCGTCCTTGTGTCTTGGTGCAACGCCTCAAATGATCTCTTGGTACAGGAGGCACTTCAGTCTCTGAAGACTTCAAAATAAAAGCGTTTTGTGTAGCAGTAACACCAATGACGTAATTTTGGGTGACTGACATTTATTTGATATTATTAATAATAATTAGCGTTTTGTTACCATTTCAGCGTTATATTTAATGCTTGTAATTTTATGTAAATTAGATTTATTTATTGAAAACAATCTTTTAAATTAAAACTATAGGCTCCACTTCGATCAACGTGACCAGGCAGTTCCTTGAACTTGGCATTTTAAATAAATTGCCAATTCACGTATAAAACCATTTTTTATTTAGTACCATTGCAAAGACAATCTCTATTTATTCAACATATATAATGAATGTGAGTATTAGGTCAACGTCATGCATTTGGTGTCTGCAAAAGTAAGTGACAGCACTTCCAGGATGACCCAACCTACACATGTACGATGTAAACTATATATCGTGACTGTGTGACCTCCACACATGCTTCATTTGCCCCCGTGTGGCGCTCCGCTTCCCGCCAACTGGGTCAGGCCAGAGTTCAGAGATAAGGCAGAGGGCAGATTCCACGCTAATCTCCACCCGGGGAATTTAATCTCTCCTCATCAAGATACCTGCGATGCATCTCACCGCCAAAACCCCCGCGATCACACACACACACCACACACACACACACACACACACAACACACACACACACACACACACACACCACACACACACACACACACACACACACACACACACACACACACACCACACACACACACCACACACACACCGGAAACACTGCTTTGATAAGCTCCGATAGATCCGTGCGCTCCAACACTTCACGGCTGCCTTCTTATCACTCCCCTGTTTCTCACAGATGTCCCGGTGCCATAATCTGTGCTCGAAGTTAAGGAGAGGCTGTGGTTGCAGTAAAACAACGAGTGTGTAGATGATGTGTTGCTGCAGACCACCCCTAATCAATGAGTGTGGGCACATGGTGTAATGTGACACATTACAAGAACATCTTCCTGATCGGGCGCGGTTTTCAAAAGAGACACGTGTTGAAGAGACCCACACGTGTTTACTATCACTTCTGCTGTCTTTCCAGTTGAAGTCGTTTTACGTAAATCCAGTAAACGTTAGCGCACGCAGGCAGGAGGAATACATCCCGGGAGTTGACCCCGAGCGATTTCACGAGCAGAAGCAGCGTTATTATTATTATTATAGTTCTTATTACGTATTAACGGTGGAGCCCTGCCCTCTCATTACGCTACGAGTGAGTAGAGTAGTGATGCGTCTGAGTCACGCGGAGTGGGAGATCTGTGGAAGAACAACAGCTGGGCCACGGCTCTTAAAAGTGCTTAAGACACACACGCACGCGCGCGCACACACACGCACACACCACCACACACACACCACACACACACACACAACACACACACACACACACACACACAGTCGGCAGCGTTTAAAAGGAGGTGGTAACCCGGAGACATTCTCCTCTAAGCCAATCACATGCCATGTCCATTCATAAAGACGCCACACTGCAACTGTCCACTGTATGATCAACCCCCCCCCTACACACGCACGCACGCGCGCACACACACACGCGCTCGCTTCATTCATGCCTTCTGGAGGAAGGGGT
>JAMFTG010002282.1:0-7500 GCA_023974075.1 Chaenocephalus aceratus
ATATAGGGTAATATAAAGCAATATTACGTCACTTTAATACAGATTTTTATCAATTACAAGGCTTAGTTTGTCTGCCAGTTAGTCAGGGAAAAATACTGGCCCTATTTCCATTAAAATACGTAACATTTTGGAGCAGAAAATCTAATATTTTACTACTTTTGTTGTAATTTCAAGGGTTTAAGTTGCGCTGGAACGACTGGACATATATGTATATGTAAATGTACCTGAACGCCCGCCTCAAAACTGGAATGACAACTCGCAAAGTCGGCGTGATTTTTTGTCCAGAACTTGCAGCTGTTGATAACGTCTTCAGTTGATAATCCAGTTTGTAGTTCTTTCCGCTCCGGTTTTAGTCTCCACCACCTAAGGCAGGGGTGTCAAACTCAAGGCCCGCGACTTCATTTTCTGTGGCCCCACAAGAGCTTTCAAAAAATATAATATGTTTATTATACGGTTACATGCTACTTTACAGAAGCATGTTGCCCATGAACTACATGTCCCACAATGCATCTCAAATGTGCCTTTGTTCTCAGAATTTTTTTTAAAGTTACTTTTTATTTCAAAATGTCATTTCTTTTTAAATAATTGTGACATTTTCACTGAAGAGACTTGCAATTATTTGCCCTAGACTTCTTCTTTCAGACGTAGTTAATTATGAAGTTTTTACCCTATCCGATAATAATAATGCAGAGGCAATAATGTAATATAATACATTATTTTATATATTAAATATTTATATATGTATTTTTATATAGTCTTAAAGTTACAACCGGCCCTTTGAGTGCAACCATAATGCTGATTTGGCCCGTGATGAAATTGAGTTTGACCCCCCTGACCTAAGGGAAAGATCGATCTCTCATCGTAGACCTAAAACGTATTAAAAGTTCACTAAAAGTTTTACAATTATTAGAGACTCCTTTAACATTGTCTTTTAATGCATTCTCATTATAAAATGTGTTGATTTTATGCAACATTTTGCCTGTTTTTGGGCTGAGAGTTAGACCGTTAGCTTAGCTTAGCACAAAGACTTGAAACAGATGGAAACAGCTAGCATGGCACTGCTCAAAGGTAATACAAATACACCTCTAAAGTTGACTTATTTAAATGTTGGAACATATCCAAAGCAATAAAGAGTCTGCTCGTCTTCTTCACCGTTTCCAACTCATCGCAGGAAACATTTCTCAAGTAGTGACTTTATTGATACTGTTTAAAAAAACATGAAATCGTTCCGGTTTTGAATGATACTTCAGTTTGTGTGTGTGTGTGTGTGTGTATGTGTTTGTGTGTGTGTGTGTGTGTGTGTGTGTGTGTGTGTGTGTTTGTGTTTCTGTGTGTGAGAGAGAAACAGTGAATAGTGATGAAGCAGCAGAGTTCAGTCAGCTAAAATGCTAATCACACGTCCAAACCAAACCAGTTCTAATCAATCCTCCTTTCACTCCTACTTCGTTTTTTCCTCCCTCCTTTTCTCATGGTCCCTAGTTCTTTTCCTTCTTTCCTCTTTGCTAACACTATTTCTGTCCTCATTTACCCTCCCTTATCTTACTATCCTATATCTCCTCTTCTTTACCCTTCCTTCCTCTCTGTATACTGTCTTGTTTTGTAGATGCTGTGCTATGAGAAGCAACGAAAACACATATGAGACGGTCGGATTGCAGACTAACGCATATATGGACAGTTTATAAGAACTCACTGCCAGAAGACTTAGATCCACAGTGTTGACATCTATTAAAAACAACTAGAGACCAACTCAATTAACCTTTCAGTGTGCTGTCTAGCCAGCAAAAATGCGATATATTTAGCTAGCGAACGTTAGCTATCGACATCTATCTATCTGTAAATCAAGCTTTCATACCCATCTAACAATCAAGCACATGTTAGTAATTGAGCTAGCGAACGTATCCATAACATTCTGTCTGATGTTATGTTGGTGTCTCGTTTCGGTCATAACGCCATTTGCTGGTTTCAGAGTTATCTAACCGACCGTACTCAAGGTTGGGTAGGACTGTCTCTGAGCCTGTCACCTTGGAGAAGGGAGTTCCACAGGGCTCTATGTTGGGGCCCTCGCTTTTTATTATATGTAAGCAATATTTGTAATCAGATGCAATTTGCTACCTATCATATGTATGCTGATGACACTATTGTATACGCATGTGCTCCTTCTCTGGATATGGCCGTTTCCAATCTGACTTTATCACGTGGCTGCAGCATGCGCGTCTTGATTCCAAACTGCTATTGAACAGTAAGAAAACCAAAGGAATGCTTTTTGCTCCCAAGTCAGCGTCCTTTTGCCTCTCCATTGAGAAATAGAAATTCACTCTTGGCTTCCTTTACAGACTTAAATGTTGTGTTTCAACTTCTTCCCGTAAAAGGTTGGTCTCTGGATTATTCCTGTCCCAGCTGGACTACGGTGATACCATCTATAGATTCGCCTGTCCCACTGTTTTGGCCCAACTTGACCCACTCTACCATGCTGCACTGCGATACATATCAGATGCACCCTATAGGACTCATCATTGCACACTAGCCTAACTGGATGGTCCTCACTTAGTGTGTAGCATTGGTTTGTATTCATGTATAAAGCCATTTCAGGAAAGCTTCCACTCGTGCCAGATTTGCTCCAGTTTGTGACTCTCAACCTCAGACCCAGTGCCTGATACGGGTCCAGGTTCCTGCCGTGCGGACTGAGGCTGGGAAAAGGAGTCTTTTTTATTATGGTCCTTGGTCTTGGAACGACCTTCAGTCACGCCTCACACTGAGGGCACTTGTCCCTATAGCCGGTTTTAGATTGAAGTTGTCTGAGGTCCTTACCGCCAGCTGCTCTTGCAGTAATAAGTACCTTTCTTACAGTCCTGATGTGCTCAATGTAGGGACTGCTTTTTGTTTTCTTAGTTGTGTTCTCTGTATTTTATATGTTTGTGTAACGTTGCTGCCTTCTTGGCCAGGTCAGCATTGAAAATGAGATTCTATCTCAAAGCTTTTTATCTGGTTAAATAAATAAAAAATCCATCTGTAACTCAAGCTAGCTTTCGTTCGCCATCTATGTAGCTCTCCTACCGCCATCAACTATATTACCACCTTTACCTCCTCTGGCAGTTCCTCGTTTAATTCCTCCTTCCCATCCTAAATTACTTTCTGTATATTTTGCACCATTTTCCTCTTTTCACTCTACCTCCTCCTCCTCCTCCTCTGAAGCCAGAAATCAATGTGTTCACTAATTGTGCTGGAAACAAACAGAAGTTGATTAATTCATGTTTGCGTTCTTTCTCTCTCTCTCGCGCTGATGAATGAGGAGAACTGTGGAGAAAACAAACTTGTTAACATGAGAAGTGTGTGTGTGTGTGTGTGTGTGTGTGTGTGTGTGTGTGTGTGTGTGTGTGTTAAATAGGATCACTGCCTCGTTTAGCCCGCTGGCTGATTAGCATTCAGCGTGTGTGTCCATTTGTTGGTATTCACTGCTGTGAGTTGGGTGTTTATTTTCATTGAGTGTGTGTGTGTGTGTGTGTGTGTGTGTGTGTGTGTGTGTGTGTGAGTGTGTGTGTGTGTGTGTGTGTGTGTGTGTGTGTAGTCATTGATCAGAATGACAAAGACGTATTATGGTGCCACTTTACGTGACCCTCTTGACCCTGCAGGCGGTAAAAGTGTGTTTATTTGGGCATCTTGTTTGTCAGTGTGAATGTGTGTGTGGGAGAATTTGTCTATATGTGTGTGTTTGTGTGTGTGTGTGTGTGTGTGTGTGTGTGTCCTGCTAATGACTTGTCAGCTTCCACCACAAGTGCTAAAGGTGATGCTTCCTCCCTCGATACACACACAAACACGCACACACACACACACAGACACACAGATATAGACTTTCTGTCACTCACAATCCAGGAATTAGACATATCCACATGTAATGTATATTGATGGATATGCAATGGAAACCAGCTAAGTTGAATATATTAGCCACATCAACTCAAAGGATACATGACTGGGTTCAAACACCGATAGCTCCTTGTTTTATAATAATAATAATAATAATAATAATAATTAATTTTATTTATATTTATTTATAATAATGAAATAAACATTTCCTGACCTAGAATGCACTCCAGGAATTAGACACATCCTTTCTGTAGTGATAAATGTGCTCCTTATCGTATAACTGATGCGTTTATAACGTGGTGATTAAAGTTTCATCATGAATGGAAGCAGACTGAAGTACAATGTGCTGAATCGTGTGCACACACACACACACACACACACACACACACACACACACACACACACACACACACACACACACACACACACGTACGTTTTCATCCAGGGCTGCAATTACAATCATGCATATTCATCCCGTTCTCTGTGTGAAGTCTGCAGAAATATATGTGTCACTGGAAACTGGATTTTAATCATTTATGTTTTCATTTCAGCTAAAGTTGAATAATTGCATAGAAAATCTTTAAAATCATTTAAACTGTTATTGTTTCGCCACCTGTTTTAAATGTATTGTTATTATTATTTATTGATTTATTTAATTTATTCTCATATTTTTCTTCTCTTTTTTCTTGAATATACATTTTTTTTAAATTTTTAATTTGTATTTATTTTCTTACACTTATGGTTTTTTCACATATATATATTTTTTAATTAATGATATTTTGTTATATATGTTCTACTTTTCTTATTTTATTTCATACATTGCTTTTTTCATAATTTATTTATATGTATAAACCATGACTATACAGCTAAAGGATTATACAAAAAAACGTTCAGAAAACCATTGACTTCCAGAGAAAGGGACAGGAAGTGCTAAAATGCTGACTCATTTCCGTGTTTAGAGAATTCCTACCTTTCTGGTTTTGTGGACCCCATCATAAGAAACCAAAGAAAATGCTGCAAATGTTCTTCTTCTATGGTTTTCCCATCAGCATGAAGGCGAATTTTGCACAGAATCAGAAACACACTGAACTCATGAGGGATTATCAGAGCGAGGTCGCTGTCAGACGTCCAGCGCCGTCAGACGTCCAGCGCTGTCAAGACGTCCAGCGCTGTCAAGACGTCCAGCGCTGTCAAGACGTCCAGCGCTGTCAAGACGTCCAGCGCTGTCAAGACGTCCAGCGCTGTCAAGACGTCCAGCGCTGCGTGACGACTTCCGACCTCTGACCTTTGAGACGTCCGACCCTCTGATCCTCCGTCTCTCCGTGACTTTCCACTCCGAGGAGACTCACCTTGTTAAATAAAGCTTCATCTAAAATAACTGCATCCTGCCTGACTGCCACGCAACGCCATAAATCCTTCATCTAACACAGCCAGAGCGCCGATCGATATCTGTGTGTGTGTGTGTGTGTGTGTGTGTGTGTGTGTGTGTGTGTGTGTGTGTGTGTGTGTGTGTGTGTGTGTGTGTGTGTGTGTGTGTGTGTGGTCTCTGCTTTCTCTTTTGACTGATAGCATTGGGGATTCTGTTTTAATAGCTGAAGGTCAGTCAAGGTCATTTTCTCTCATTCGTTTTGAGTTATATTCAGAATGGATATCAATGCATCTTTATTATTGATACCAGACCGTGTGTGTGTGTCGTCTTCTTGGTGAGGTTATTGTACATGAAGTGTGTCTTTGTCTTTGTGGAGTTCAGACTGAAGGCAGCGTGAAGATGTGTTTCCCTGAGGCGATAGAAAACGATTGCATTGAGTTTTGGATCGACGAGTTTGAAGGTTTAAAGGAGGTCGAAACGCACCTTGAACAGAGGCGGAACAATGACGAGGCACTTTCTGACATGGAAGACATGCAGGGTTAAAAAAGACGCGATCAATAATATCTAGGCGTGTACCCCAATCACAACAAATAACTCAAATCAGATTTGGCAGTTGAATCAGGTCGACTTGCAAGAGAAGAGTTGGGATAAATACAGAGAAGATTTTAAATATAATGGAAGTTGCTCAGGTGAAAACCTCTCTACACAAATCGGTTTATTTGTCAATTAAAGTTAAACATGTGGGTGTTTTCCTCTACTGTATATACCTTCTTTTTTAAATATGCCTTTTTCTCTTTTTTCAAAATGTCACTTGTTTTCTTTTTATTGTTTCCTTTTTCCAGAATCTTGCTTTTCTTTTAAAATAATTTTGTGACATTAGGCGCTTTCACACCGGAGTACTTTTCCCAGGAATAGTTCCGATAGTTCCTGGGATTTTGCGTTCACACCAAAATGATCCTTCCCCCCCCCTTTTCAGTGCCTGCTAGAGAGATGGGACTTTCCTGGGGAGGAAAAGGTTCCAACTTCTGATTGGCTGGGCGAATTGCAAACCACGCCCCGTAAAACTCTGAAAAGTTTTGTGAAGCCGCCATTTTATTTGCTCGGATTAGCATTATTAGCATTAGCATTAGCCCAGCGCACCAACGGAGAGAGACTAACTTATGGCAACACTAAAGAAAACATGGGAGGAGATGAGGAGGTGTCGGCGTTAATATTATTTGGTTAATACAGCAGTTTGTAATAATAAGCTACATTATACAATTATGTTGTTAGCTAGCTAGTTAGCTAGTTAGCTAGCTGGTAGCGGTGATTGTCACTTCCTGTGAGCGAACAGCAGCTGCAAGCTTTTCGAGGCAACACGTCATGGTCAAAATGCACACACTGGGCACGTCTTCACAGCGTGTGACATCCAGCGCACAAAGGGAAGTGTTACACATGGGATACAGAACTTGAGCTTGATTTAAGCAATCATACACGAGAGGCCGTTCTTGAACGTCATTATTGGTACGACAGGACTGCGGCAGGACCGAGGTGATCGTGATTCTATAACACAAACTATCATTGTAATCAACAATATCGTAAAATAACTTCATAATGGGCTAATTTGCTCCCAAACCTACGCTTTCTGCTCGAGTTAATCTCCGTCAGAAAGTAGTTCCTAGAAAGTAGTTCCCATGGTAACGATAGCCGATCAATCGAACACTCCTGCTACCCCCCGCGTACAGTTATTGATATAATTACAGTAAATAATATATTATTAACCAATTTATTGAAAACAATTCTTGAATTAGGCTATTTAAATATCTGAGTAATCACTGTGTGGGGTTAGCGGTCCACGGCGCTGAAACATGTTGGGTTCAGAATGAAGGTGGATGTTCGTGCTGCCATTAAAAGTGCAATTCTTGAAACAGCTCTCCATGAACTCCATGCCAGACTGTTCTGCAGGTGGTGCCGTGGTGTTCACGGGTAGCACTACGTTCAGGGTTGGGAGGGTTACTTTGTAAATGTAATCAGTTACTGATTACTGAGTACATGGCTCTGAAAGTAATCCGAATACAGTTACAGTTACGTGTCTTAAAAAAGTAACGTAATCAGATTACTTTTAGATTACTTTTGGATTACTTTCTCTTTCCATCACAGATGTATGTTTTGGTGAACAGGAGACACAAAAAGCAAAAGGAAACTGAACGTGTTTTTTACTGTTTTAATGGCTTATCAAGAGCACAACTGAAACATCACATCTGAAACGATGCAACAACATAATACACTTG
>JAMFTG010002282.1:17500-40767 GCA_023974075.1 Chaenocephalus aceratus
TGATAGCATGTCCGGGCGGCACACGGCATATGGGACGGAACACTTTTTCCAACTACCTGGAGAAAGAATATACACAAATGTAAAGCCAGCTAATATCGATGCTATCCAGATTGCATATAATGCATGTCAAGTTGATCAACAGATTGTATTATTCTCCAATGCAATAACAGAACTGAAATGAAGGCTATAAGGGCATTAATATAATGGGAGCCCTTTTTCTAAGTAACTAAGAAGTTACTTTTCACAATAACGCATTACTTTTTGGTGTAAGTAATCAGTAAAGTAACTGAGTTACTTTGAAATGAAGTAACTAGTAATGGTAACTAGTTACTGGTTTTCAGTAACTAGCACAACACTGGTTGTGAGTCACAAAGATCAAGACTGCATCTATGTGTGGTGTGAAGAGGCACCAGCAGGATCTAAACCAACAGCATGTGGTTGTAAAGGTTGCATTTTACTGAAATAATGTTAAAGGCGCCACGTCACGGCCATTTCTACTGATCACAATTCCATTGTTGAGGTATACTGGTGTGGGGTCGGCGAGACAGCGAGACACCGCGGAACTCAGCCTGGGCACACACACAAACTCCCAGCCAGGCTGCGGGTGTGTGGTCCAAAAAAATAAATGGATATTGTGCAATTTTCCAAACTCACATTGGTTTCTCACAGCATCTCTGTACAGCATGTGTTTTCACTCTCTGTCCTAAACGGCTTGTTGGAGCTCCTGCCCCCCCCCCCCCCCTCCCTGTGAGCCCAGTGGCCGTCTGCGAGACAGCGAGACACAGCGAAACCCAGCCCGAAACACACACACACCCGCAGCCTGGCTGGGAGTTTGTCTGTGTGTCCAGGCACACGCACAGCCCCACCTAGTGTCAGCAGAAAGTATTAAAAATAATGATTACAACAAAATGCAAAAATATATATATATATATAAAATATATTTTAAGATCATGTTTAATCTTCTGATTCGTCTCATTGCTGTTTTAGTCTGTGTTATTCTAATTAGTGTCTACAGTGTGTGCCTGTTGAGCTGTTTAGAGCCATGTGGGACAAAACCCGATCCTGCCCCTCCCTCTCACTGTCTAAGTGAATGGTGACTGCAAAAACTACACTGCGCATGCTCAGAGTATTTTCCTATTTAATGTGTGTGGCAACAAAATAATGACCATAGGGGCAAAGTGCTGCCATCCCCACCATACGCCATCTCACATCATTCAGAGCTGATTGGCTGTAAGTACGTGTGCCGCGAAAAGTGTGTGTGAAGAGGAGACGAGAGACGCGTCCTAAAACCAGGAAGTAAGCTGCGCATGGCTTCCCTCCACAAAAAAGCAATGAGATTTCTCCATAGGATTTTAGAAAATAGCTCCAAATATGATCTGTGGGAAACTGTTAGATAAATGCACGTTTTGTTCAGCCGGATAATATCCACATGTCTACCCTACTTTATCATTTTCTAATCATAAATCTATTGATTAGATCAGATTTATGATAGACTTTTGAAACTACAAGAAGATAAGGAGGACTTTTACAAAAAAGTAATAGAGCTTTTTGTCCAGAAGGATAGGCAAATGGACTTCATCTTCAAGTCAAGGTAAGACTGCAATGTTATTGAAAATGGGATCTTACTAAGAGAGAACAATTCAATATTTAAATTATAAAATAAAAAAATGTGGGTATCCTTTTGTTGAACTGTCTGTTTAAAATTAATCGAAGCATCAGACAAAAAAAGCTTTTGAAAATAATATTATATTTTGATTTAGGTCAAAATATCCATCCATCCATCTTCTCCGCTTCTCCGTGGTCGGGTCTCGGGGGTATCAGTTCCAGCAGAGAGCCCCAAACTTTCTTTTCCCTGGCGACATCAACCAGCTCTGACTGGGGGATCCCAAGGCGCTCCCAGGCCAGCGAAGAGATATAAGTCCCTCCACCTGGTCCTCGGTCTACCCCTCGGTCTCTTCCCAGCTGGACGTGCCTGGAACACCTCCCTAGGGAGGCGCCCAGGTGGCATCCTAACTAGGTGCCCGAACCACCTCAACTGGCTTCTTTCGACGCGAAGGAGGAGCGGCTCAACTCCGAGTCCCTCCCTGATGACCGAACTTCTCACCTTATCCCTAAGGGAGACGCCAGCCACCCTGCGGAGAAAACCCATCTCGGCCGCTTGTATCCACGATCTCGTTCTTTCGGTCATGACTCATCCTTCATGACCAGAGGTGAGGGTAGGAACGAACACGGCCCGGTAGACAGAGAGCTTTGCCTTCTGGCTCAGCTCCCTTTTCGTCACAACGGTGCGGTAAAGCGACTGCAGTACCGCTCCCGCTGCTCCGACTCTCCGGCCCATCTCACGCTCCATTGTTCCCTCACTCGAGAACAAGACCCCGAGATACTTGAACTCCTTCACTTGTTAGGTCAAAATATAATATTTGTAAACCTGAAGAGTCAGAGCCTCAGCAGCCATGAACCTCACTTTTGTACATATAGAAACGCCACTGGTCATGGGACCTTGAAATAACACTATGTGACTCAACCAGTTAACCCTACACCTAACTAACATAAGGTGAAATAAAGATCTCCCTGGTTCCCTGCACAAAAAGCCAATGGGATTTCTCCGTGTGATTTTGGATTATTGCAGAAAATAATCTCTGTAACAGGATCGTCCAATCACGCGTTCAGAACCATGTTGGTGGGCGGGACTTCAGGGGAGTTTAACAGACACTGTGTTCCAGTAAAACTTTAAAGAAGTTAGTTTTTCTTTACTTGTCTCTTGTTGTTTTTTTCTGCACGTCTCAGCAGGAGTTTTAAGTTGCTTTGAAGCTCTGTGTATCTGAGGTCACGACCACAGCTGTCACAGTGCGGGGAGATGTGTGTGTGTGTGTGTGTGTGTGTGTATGTGTGTGTGTGTGTGTGTGTGTGTTTTTCTGTTTATGCCAGATAAAAAAGAAAGAGCGTTTAGGGTCACGAAGGTCATACAAAATGTAAACTCCATTTGCAGTGCTGCTGTACTGTCACAGAGAATACGGTCAGTAAACACACACGCTTGATCACACACAAACACACACACACACACACACACACACACACACACACAATGTTTAGCTGCTCCTGTAAATACCAGATATTGGGGCTGACAGTTTAAAAAGGTTTGAGTGTCGTCGGAAAAACGAGACTCAGTTACACCTTAAGAAACCCACTGGAGTGCACACACACACACACACACACACACACACACACACACACACCACACCACACACACAGACACACACACATGCACGCACACACACACACACACACACACACACACAGACACAGACACACACACATGCACGCACACACACACACACACACACACACAGACACAGACACACACACATGCACGCACACACACACACATGCACGCACACACACACAGACACACACACACACACACACAGACACACACACACACACACACACACACACACACACACACACACACACACACACACACACACACAGAGACTTAAAGTCTCAGCAGTGTGACAGCTGTGGTCAATTCTCTGAGTGGTTTCATAAAAAACAAAAACAAAAAACTGCATCCTTGGCACAGAACTAACAAACACAGAGTTCTGCCTCGAAGCGGGACGATTCAGATCGTTTACGTCGCTTAAAGAGAAAAGAGATGCAACGGACAACACGACTCGAGCTGGATTTAGACTTGACTGTTGGAGCATGACGGTGGTGCTTTTCGAAAGACCCTGAGCTCCTCGTGATATCCCAGCTGTAAACATCAAGGACACTCTGCACACGGTTCATGGTTGGGATGTGTGTTCAGAATAAATCCAAGCTTTTCCACGAGGCTCTGAAAGAGCAGGTTTTTTGCGAACCAGTTTTTTATTAGTCTTGAAAATTGTTAGGTACGTGACACAATGATTTGGACACAAATGCACTCGATACCAAAGTGCAAAAACAAGTATTTTCAAAACAAAATGTAAAGAAGGGTAAATGGGACAAAGGTGGGAACAAGTTTTTGTATCTGTTTTATTTGTTTTACGTCCTATATATATATTCATGTTGCACCGTTGGAGGAGCATGTGATTAAAGTTTTGCATTGCCACATCTACACTGTAGCTAATGTGCACATGACAATAAAGCCTTGGCTGACGATCACACAATGACAGGAAGTCAATGGCTCTGAATTCGAGAGAGAAAGGTAAGTGCATATTAAAAAGCGCAATGATGAGACAAGACATGAGTGACTGTAACTTAACACGTGAACGAGTCACGACAATTCTTATATAACTTAATCTAAACATCTCAACAAGAACCAAAACAATTGTTAGGAATGTGAAACAATGATTTTGAACAAAAATGCAACAGAAAGAACAAAATCTTTACAAAACAAATATGTAAAGAAAGGTTAATGAGACACAGGGGACAACAATAACACAAAATGGCTGGAAGTCAAGGGCTCTAAAACATAAACCTGATAAATAATCAAACATGACATGAGTAAACAAGAACGTATCATGGCAAAATCAACTTTAAAAGTAGCATTTCCCCGGATGGCACCAGTAGAATAAGCCTTATTTTCAGAGGTGGGAAGTAGTAGAGTACAAATACTTCGTTACTGTACTTCAGTACATGTTTCTGGTATCAGTACTTTACTACACTACTTATTTTTCTGACTAAACTTTTTACTTTGACTTCTTACATTTTGAACACAAATACCTGTACTTTCTACTTCTCACATGTTGAACACAAATACCTGTACTTTCTACTTCTTACATGTTGAACCCAAATACCTGTACTTTCTACTTCTCACACGTTGAACCCAAATACCTGTACTTTCTACTTCTTACACGTTGAACCCAAATACCTGTACTTTCTACTTCTTACACTTTGAACACAAATACCTGTACTTTCTACTTCTTACATGTTGAACTCAAATACCTGTACTTTCTAGTTCTTACATGTTGAACTCAAATACCTGTACTTTCTACTTCTTACATGGTGAACTCAAATACCTGTACTTTCTACTTCTTATATGTTGAACTCAAATACCTGTACTTTCTACTTCTTACATGGTGAACTCAAATACCTGTACTTTCTACTTCTTACATGGTGAACTCAAATACCTGTACTTTCTACTTCTTACATGTTGAACACAAATACCTGTACTTTCTACTTCTTATATGTTGAACTCAAATACCTGTACTTTCTACTTCTCTCATGTTGAACTCAAATACCTGTACTTTCTACTTCTTACATGTTGAACTCAAATACCTGTACTTTCTACTTCTTACATGTTGAACCCAAATACCTGTACTTTCTACTTCTTACATGTTGAACTCACATACCTGTACTTTCTACTTCTTACATGTTGAACTCAAATACCTGTACTTTCTACTTCTCACATGTTGAACTCAAATACCTGTACTTTATACTTCTCTCATTTTCCAAACAGCTGGTTCCTTTAGTCTGAATGTGTGTTGGTGCGTGATCATTATTCTTTAGAGTCACTGCGTGCCTATTGGTTGGAACACGATCCGTGTATCCATCACTTCCTGGTCTTCTCTAAAGAAGAGGGACCAATGGAAACGTTGTCATGTTGCCGTTGGTCACCATGGAAACATTCATTAGCTAACAATGACATTAATGTTCTATTAATATAAAGGGAGGTCAGGTACTCTTTAAAGCAGCTGCTAGCTATGGGTACTTTTTACTGAAGTACACTTCAAAGCCTCTTTACTTTCACTTGAATAAAGAAGTTAAAGTCAGTACTTCTACTTTCACCAGAGTATTTTTAAACACGAGTATCTGTACTTCTACTTGAGTAAAGGATGTGTGTACTTTTACGATCTCTGATTATTTTTTGGGGGCTTGAACAGGATTGTACGTCCGTTCATGGAGAGTTCGATAAAGAGTCGAAATGTGTTCTTGTTTAAGTGGAAAAGGGTTAAGAGCGTAGTTTGGTTCAAGTTGTCTCGACCAAAAGAAACTGAACAACACAACAGCATGGAATGTTTTCAAGATCTTGCTGGCTTTTTAAAAACAAACCAAAGAAAGTTAACATGACGATAAACAAACCAATGGGACGGGTGGAAACCTCTTTAATTTGACAGTTCTGGGAAATAAAGAAGTTCAAAAGAACACTTTAAATATTCAACACCACTACAATCTGCATTTAAAGAAAGCTGTTTCCTGTGTCCGAGCAACTCATGAATTATTTTCTGGCTTGTTCAGAAACGCTTAAAAGTCTTGATTTAAATTGTGTTCTCGGAAATTAAGTTTTTGTTCATTTCATATGTCTTTGTGGTCTTTTTGTGTTTCTCTGTGTTTGTTTTTTGTTTTTATAGTTATTCTTTGCCTCTTTCTAGTCACCCTGTTACTTACGTTGTTGTCATTAGATGTCTCATTGTTGTCATTTCGAGGTCTGTGTCTTCATGGTCATGTTCCCTCGCTGTTTTGTATGTGTGTTCCTTTGGGGTTGTTTAGTGTCTCTGTGAACTTTATTTTGTGATACTTTTCATGAGTCATTGTCACTATAATCCTACAAAGCAAATAACATACTAACATTCGAAGTAACAGAAACTGTTTAACATGTAACGGCTGCAATGTTTAATAAGCAACCCGCCGTCTGAACATTATTCTCTCCACGGTTTCTATTGTGCCGGCTTTATGACTTAATTGTTATTTGAGTATGTCATTTATCTGATTTAATTATGAGCAAAGTAGACATGTATCTTAATGTGCAGCTTCTATGTCTCCCAGCAGGACTCCACTACCAAAACACATTAAAATTTAAACAGTCTTACGGTATATCCTTACAGAAAAATGTCTAAATATTACATATGCAGCGTGTATTTCGTGTTATAAGTGCTATGCCACAATGCATTTTCATCACCTCACACTAAATACTGCATGTCTGTAGCATTTAGTTGCTCACTAAAATGATCAAATAAAGCCTTTAGAGAATTATGTTTGACTGGTTCTGTGTTTTAGATATACTTTATATTCCCTGCTGTTTTTAAATCTGCACATAAAAGAAGAATGGATCGAACTGTGAGCAGCGCTAACAGCCAGCCGTGTAAATGACATATTAGTTCAGAATCCACATGCGCACACACGCGCACACACACACATGCACGCACACGCACGCACACACACACACACACACACACACACACACACACACACACACACACACACACACACACACGTATACACACACAGTTTGTGGATGCAATGAATAATTTATGTTGTGTGAATGTTGTTGGTTGAACACAGTTAAATGTAAAAACAGCCTGCAGGGAAATCACAGCGTAACGTTTCCTGTCTGTCTGTCAGACTCTCTCTCATTTAAATTCAAATATAATTTTTTTGGATGGACGACTATTAGACACCACATAAAAAAACAAGAGGGAATGAAAAGGAGAACGTGTAAAACGCCAACACAGTTTAACCATACGAAGCATAGATATTCCAAATTCAATTACAGAGGAAGGCGTGTTTGCCTCCAAACGAAAATATTTACATACTCACTTGGGAGAGGAACATGTAAGGACGTTTTGTGAAGATCTGTATTTCTGTATTGGATGTTTTTTTTACAGGAATATATTTTATTGATATTTCTAAACAAGAGTGTAAATTGTGCTTCCTGTTGTTTGTAGCAGTGTAAGAAGTATTGTCAAATAAGTCAAAGATGTGCTATTTAAGTGTGAAAAGAGTTTTAAGTGAAGTATTTCCATCAACATTTCTAGAAAATGTGCAAAAGAAAATACAAATAATGATTTTTTTCTACTGACTTCCCATAAAAGATAATTGTGAGTGTTTTGTTTTGTTATTCGGATACGAAAACACTTTTGAAATAATGAATGAAATAAAGTTATTTGAGATTTTTCTGTTGCATTTTGTTTTATCAATGTAAAAACCTTTCTACCTCAGTTGAGCGTTAAAACGTACTTTTACAATATTTACTTTTATTCAAATGTTTTGCTGTTGTTTTCACTTTTTCACATATTGAGAATATGCATAAAAACAAATGGATTTATGTCAAGATATTAATCAAATGGTGTTCCCATTCTACAAACCTCTCCTAAAATGTTTTTGGGTGAAATCGTGAATTTTTAACTTCCTTTCATTAAAAATGAAACCGCGTCACACGAGTGCACGATGTTTTATTCAGATAACACGAGATAACTTTGGTTTGTTTTTTAATCCCCTTTAGGGAAATGCAGTTGTAGCACAAAGAGAGAAATTCATTCAGATGGAAAGTGACAGAAATAAAAGAGTAAGAAGTGAATAAACTAAAATAAGAATAGAATACAAATAGCAACTAGACATCATGATTAAGTTATGGTACTAGTAATGTTAAAGACTCAATATAACAAAATACAGATTATAATACGGTACTTTATTATATAATATGGGATGTATTATAAGGTGTTCATGTATAATAATATAGTATAGTATGACTGTCACGGATGAGTGAAGGAAGCAGGACCCAAATGCAGATAACTTTTGAGAAACCCTTTATTTCAAGGATAAAGGATAAAGGATAAATGACAAATACAGAACAGAACACTCTCCGGTGAACTCCGTCACCAACAAACAATGACCCAACACTGAACACAGAAAGAGACAAGACTAAATACAAGAAGGGGTAATCATGACAACGAGAAACAGCCGGGCAGGGGAGGAGAAACACAAGGACAACAGGTGAACACAATCGGGTAATCAGGGAGGGAAACAAACAGAAAGCAGACAGGCAGGAAACGGGGGTGAACACTTTACACAATAAGACAGGAAACCCAAAGACAAGAAAAACACCAACGCAGACAAAACTACAAACGTGACATAACATGTGAATTGTGACAATGACAGTGCATACAGTTGAACAGAGGATTTGCACCTTTTTTTTTTTTTCATTCTATCGCTCGAAGTGGAGTCGAAAGAGATGAGTTCTCAGTCTGGAAGGTGTGTAAGCTTTCTGCTGTCCTGATGTCAATGGGAGCTCATTCCACCATCTTGGAGCCAGGATAGCAAACCCACGTGTTTCTGCTGATGGGAACTTGGGTCCCCCTCGCAGCGAGGGTGCAGCGAGTCGTTTGGCTGATGCAGAGCGGAGTGCACGTGCTGGGGTGTCACGGTTTAACCATGTCCTGGATGTAGGAAGGGCCAGATCCATTCGCAGCATGGTACGCAAGCACCAGTGTCTTGAAGTGGATTCTAGCAGTTACCGGAAGCCAGTGGAGGGAGCGGAGGAGCGGCGTGGTGTGGGAACATGTAGGAAGGGTGAAGACCAGACGAGCCGCTGCATTCTGGATGAGCTGCAGAGGTCGGATGGCACATGCAGGTAGACCAGCCAGGAGGGAGTTGCAGTAGTCTAGGCGTGAGATGACGAGAGCCTGGACCAGAACCTGCGTCGCTTTCTGGGTCAGCTGGGGACGTATCCTCCTGATGTTGTAAAGCAGTGGTCACCAACCTTTTTAAGCCCAAGATCACCGATCTCGGCCTAGGTGAAAGGCGAGATCTACCTTTTGCAGAATTGAGTGAAAAAGACGGCCCAGACAGTGCTTCCAATTTGAGGCCTTTTATAGGCTAATTGCATCTGAATTACTGTTACAACGAGGCTCCATAATCAGCTCACAGCATATAGGCAGGGGTAAAGTGCTATTTTTTATGAGTGGGGGGCGGACCTCACCTCCTCTAGGTCCTCACCTCCTCTAGGGGGGTCCTCACCTCCTCTAGGGGGTCTGGGGGGATGCTCCCCCGGGAAGATTTTTTTTAAATATTGAAGTTGAAAGCATCAATCTGGTGCACTTTGAGAGCAACATGAAGAGATCTATGGATACCTCTCTCAGCACCCAGATGAAACAGAACTGTAAACAGATGTTCTTTTTCTTTATGGATATTTTACAAATCACTCCCCTTTTAAACTGTATTCTTGTTTTACTCCCATAGGAAATAATATTTTCAATAATTTGTGACAAAACCGTTCTAAACACTCACAGAGTCCTTTAGCTCACCTGAGCCCCTCAGTCTGACGGGGGAGGACTCTCCTCCAGCCTGTCGTGGAAACAGTTCCTTATGTCCATTAGTGCAGCTAGCTAACCAGATGCTAACATCACGGTCCCCGCTAGCCCCAGTCCCTCTCTCTCCCTCTCTCTCCTCTCTCCCTCTCTCTCTGTCTGTCTCTCTCTCTCTCTCTCTCTCCCCCCCGCTCTCTCTCTATCACACTAAATGCGCTATTGCCACACACACACAGAGCCGAGCTTGAATGACACAAGCACACGTGTATTTCCATGCAACTCTCTGATTGGTCTGGTGACTTGCCTCTGTTGCATTCACTGAACACGGGAAATTGCAGTCCTGCCGTCCTCTCTTGTGTCATGATGAGCTTCACGTAAAGCACGGTTAATGTATTATATTATTGAGGTGTCTCAAATATACGTCAATCAAGTGGCACCTGCTAACGGGGTAGATTTACATCTAAAAACGTATTTTTCAAACATTATTATTTTTATTTAATTTGTCTTTCTTTTGTTACTTTTTTTTTTAACGGTCCGCGATCTACCCGCACCACACTCGACTGGTTGGCGACCACTGTTGTAAAGAGTGTATACACAAATACACAATTAATTGCGTGTCGTCAGCGTAGCAGTGGTATGAAAAACCATGCGGGCTAATGACAGATCCGAGCGAGTTTGTGTACAGAGAGAAGAGGAGGGGACCGAGGACAGAGCCTTGAGGGACCCCTGTAGTTAATTGACAAGGGTCGGACTCCGACCCTGTAGGTACGGTCTTTGAGGTATGCGGTGAGGAGGGAAAGTGCAGAGCCTGAAACTCCAAGTTCTTGGAGAGTGCAAAGGAGGATCTGATGGTTCACCGTGTCGAATGCAGCAGACAGGTCCAACAGGATGATGACAGAGGAGAGGGAGGCTGCTTTAGCCGTGTGCAGTTCAAACATAAAACCTGCACTCACATCTGCACACTTATGTAATTATATTTAACAATCCAAATATGTATGTATGTCCATTCGAATGACCAACGTTTTATCGTGATATCTGTTTCAACAGTTACTTTATTTTTTAAATGTTGTATTTGTTTTGTATTTTATCTTTATTTTGTACCTTTTTTGAATCCCGTTTTTTTCACTTTGACCATGGTTCTGTTAAAACGCCTGAATTTCTGAAAAATAAAGTTATATCTTACCTTAAAATACTGTATGTACCCACTCCTAAGACTTAGGACTACATACTGAACTTTAGGAACTGTTCTGCCTCAAAAAGGTATCAGTCAAATGTTGCTCTGTGTGTGTGTGTGTGTATGTGTGTGTGTGTGTGTGTGTGTGTGTGTGTGTGTGTGTGTGTGTGTGTGTGTGTGTGTGTGTGTGTGTGCCACCTGGATCTTCTCCGTTGGTTATTGATAATCCTTCTGCCCCGCGGCGCTGTCTTCTGTGCGGACAGATTCCCGCTGCAGTCCTTCTGAAGGTCGTGTTAATGTTCCGGACATTTCATTTCCCGTCGCCTGCAGAGAGCCGGACGGATGTCTCACACTCATTTATTTTTTATGAACGATAGATCAGGAGCGGCCTGGAGGGCAGAGCTGCCTCACAGGAGGACTCTTTATCCAAACGCTTTTTAAAGGTCTCCGATCATGCAAAATGCACTTTGTGATGTCTTCTCTCCATCACCATGTGTCCCCGGTGTGTCCCCGGGTGTGTCCCCGGTGTGTCGGGGAACTCACGCAGCGTCAGGAAAATAAACCCTCTCTCTTTTCCTCCGTACCCAAATCTCTAAAAACGGGGAACAACGGAGCTGATCCAGATTTGCGTCCGATATGACGTAACATCTGAAATGTGGACCCACGGCCCAATCAGAAACGTTGCTATCAGAAACAATGCCCGACTGTTTTGGACGTAATATGGTCGGTGTTTACATTAGCATCGCTAACACTCAGAGCTAACCTGTGCTGGAGAGCATGTGTGTGAAGAAGCAGGAAGTACAAAGGAACTCACCTTGTGGTGGAACCGGCAAGAGAGAAAGCCTTTGAGCTCCAGACTGTTTCAGATCCTTGATAATCCATGATATGGCGTTTCATCACGGCAGCATTTAGTTTAGACGGTAGCTGCCGGGTCCCGCATGAGCTCAGACCCTCCTCTTTAAAGCTTTATCCCAGAATCAGCTCTTTAGAAACAGGAAGTGAAACAGAGGGAGATGAGGCATGGCTACAATGATCTGTTTGGTGTTTGGAGCAAAACACTTCATAGACATGTCTTTTATACATGTTTATATATCGAGACCTATAATATATGCCTAAAAATAGCATAATAGGTGACCTTTAAAGCCACTGAGATGAGACATGTACTCGTTGCTGACTGATGATTGTAGAGAGTTTATTTGCGGCCTGTATAATTGAATATGATCTCATTCGGTTTGGTTAAGAACTAACCTGTAACTAACTACAGTATTCTGGCATTTACTACAAACGACCCCAAATGTAACACACCTCGTACTCCAAGTCGAATACGTACGATCTTAAACTACTTGACGAGAAAAAACTAAATTCAGGGAACTATTAGAACTATTCAAATATAATTAAGAGTCTTGATATATTTTCTAAATAAAGCGTAACATTAAAATCACTTTGGCACGAACTGTCTTGCACCTCTCTTCCATGCGGATATTAGCAATTAGAAAATGTGGCTTTTTAAATATAATTTTGTTAGTAAAATGTTTTTAAAGAGGACACGGCTGGATGAATGAGGCTTGGGTTATTCTAACAGAGTTGAGTAACAATGTGTAAATGGTATGTTTAAATGACTTTATAAAATATGGTGGTAAAAACGTTCTCGTGGTGATTTCATGAGTTACTAAGGATGGTTTTATGAGCGAAATATTCCTCTAAGTTAAAGTGGACCTGGACGTCTTTTATTAATCAACAGTGTGTCCCCGGTGCGTCGGGGAACTCACGCAGCGTCAGAAAATAAAACCCTCTCTCTTTTCCTCCGTACCCAAATCCAGTGTTGCCAACGCCTCAGTAAGGAAAGTAGCGATTGGCTGTCCGAAAAGTCGCCAGAAGTCCCTAAATGACGTAATTGCCTAATTTGCATATCATGCAATGGCGGTAAAAAGACGTTCCACCCCCTTCAAGGACGATCAAAAGTTGAAACCACCAGAGTAAATCCAGACGACAGTAGATCAGAAATGTCTCTATTAGAAAAAGTAGAAATAGTTTTAGTAGACATCTCCCTTACAATAAGGCAGTATCGTATGCCCGTGTGTCATCTCCAATAAATGGCTTCAACCATCCTTTAAACTCAGGGTTTGATTCCCTCTCCTTTCTGCTTTGTGAATACAGTTGAGACCGTGACACGAAGACCTGCGTGGATGTTTAGCTCGTCACAGAGGCACACACACAGTGGACGAGGTGAAGCAAAGGCAGTTATTTATTATAGTGTGACAGTGAAGAAACATTACATTTACATTTAAATCCCGCTCATGCGCAATTCATTTGCAGTCTCGACGCGGGAGAGTGTGGTTGTCTCCTCTCTGCTCTGACTGCGGGAGGCAACTGTAGTCTGAGCGCCTGTGAGTGCTACGGGAGGGAGGCGGGGCTCACGGCAGCAGCTCGTTAACTGCTGAACAATACGTGAGTCTCCAAACACCAGAAAAGTCTCTGATAACACCGTTACAAGTCGTTAGATTAGTCATTAGTCGCTTTTGACCAAAATAAGTAGCGGAAGGTTTGGAAAGCCGCCGAATTTAACGAGAAAGTCGCCAAGTTGGCAACACTGCCCAAATCTTGTACACTCTTAAAACGGGTGTACAACGAGCGGACACAGATTTCCATCCGAGGTGACGCCGGCGGACCCACGGAAAGCTGCTATCAGAAACAACGCCTGCCGTGGTTTGGACGTCTTTGTTGACATTAGCATCGCTAACACTCCGAGCTAACCTGTGCTGGAGAGAGCACGTGTTTAAAAGAGGAACACACCCTATACCTGTCACTCTAAGTGAATTCCTGCACATACAGTATGAAAGTGCGTGTGCGTGCGTGTGTGTGTGTGTGTGTGTGTGTGTGTGTGTGTGTGTGTCGGGTGTTTGATGCTATTTCTGCTCGTTGCATCACTTCTCAGCTGGAAGGTCTGATGGACGCTTTGAATCCGTGAAAGAGCGTCTGTCTGCGTATGTCTGTCTGTCAATCATCTTATATCCTCAAAACAGAAACCCCAATGTTTTCAGAGCCCTCGGTGTCGTCTGTCAGGCTTCCAGACGCAGCCTTAGAAACGTCTAATCTTTAACCCTTCATGCCGAGGACAGAAAGACACATTAAAGAGCCAAAACTGTTGAAGTAAAAAAATGTTTTAATGCCATCTGAAGTTTAAAGAGGCCCTATTCTGCTGTATTCCCTGTAGTGTGTTCTATAGGTTTTAGTGCATGTAAACGGTCTGCAAAGGCTAACATCCCTAAGTTAAGGAACATAGTGACATCACAACGGAACGCTCATAGCAGACTGGGCTCTGGTTTCAGACAGAGGGTGAAAAGAGGTACTGCAGCACAGGCAGTATGAGAAAAAGAAAGAGCTTTTTGAACATTAAAGCGTGGAGACGTGTGTAACGTATCTTTAGATGCGGATTTGGTTAAACTAATACGCCTGCGCTGTGGACCAACACTATACTTTGACGGGGAAGGGGGTATCAATAAAGATAACACCATTAAACAGTTACACAACATAACAGAAATAATATCGATAGCAGCGTCCCTAGCAACCACCTTGGTAACAATGAAAACGTTATGGACGCAATTTCCTGAAGTAATCTTCGTAATAACGAGCAAACTAAAGATCATGTACATCCACTGCACACATCATCTGAAATAACAACTCATATTTCTCGCATCAAATGACATCAAAACGCATTTGAATCGCCAAAGTAACTTAAAATAGGCATTTTCCACCGAGAATAAAACGAAGGTAGGCCATGTTTTTTCTTCTGCAGGGAGAAATGTGAAGATCACGTGACATAGACGCCATCGGAATGAATGGTGACAAAAACAGTAGGGCATCTTACAATTTCAGAGGCGTTTTCGTAGAAATACTACGTCCTACGTCGTGGACCAACAAAGTTATTACACGTTTTTTTGTGAGACTGGGTTGGTCCCACTTGTTGTCATCAGATGTTTCGTGGAGGACAAAAGATAGAGAAATGGAAACCAGGGCATGAAAGGCCTCGTGTTCAGACCCCCTGCTGATCCTGCGATGCTTTGTTCCCATACACCAACAGAGACAGCACGAAAACAAAACCAAAAAGCGTCATGTCGACAAACCAGGGACACGCAGAGGATCAGACGCGTGCACAACCCTTAAAACAACAAGCACATAAATAACTCCTCGCTCTCGTTTTGCATGTAACCTAATTTCCACCTTCATTTAGAGAGAAGAATGATATATGTATTTCCATATACGTGCCGTCTTGTTTCTATGCGTAATTTAAATGTCTATTTCCAGTTGCTTCGAACTCGTCTCCGTCACGTCACCAGAGAGAAAGACTTCTATCGGAGGATTGAATGGACTTGACTTTAAAGGAACTGTTCCCCCCGATATCTATATATATATTTTTTCTCTTATCTGGAGTGCTTTTTACACTTACAGTTATGAAACAGACTTACTCTGCCAACAGTGCTTTGTCGATAAAGTTATTTGAATTTGAGATAGTATTGCAGTAAAACAACTCACAGAATTTGTCTTGAGATTGACACTCTCTCCATTTGTCTCGTCCTTTATCTTCATATGTGTGTGTGTGTGTGTGTGTGTGTGTGTGTGTGTGTGCGCGCATGTGTGTGTGTGTGTGTGTGTGTGTGTGTGTGTGTGTGTGTGATGTCTGACAGATTGGTGTCAGTTCTGCTCTGAGGAGACTATATTTCTTTCTGTTCTCTGTCGTTCTGTCATGTAAATCTTTCTCCACACTGTGAATATGAAATCTTAAAGACACACACACACACACACACACACACACACACACACACACACACACACACACACACACAGACAGACACACACACACTTTTGTTTTAGTTTTTTTGCCCGCAGTGATTCCACAAATCCCCATAAACCAGGAGGAGATGTAAGGAGCTAAAGTAAAATCAGAAACAAACCTTGCTCTCACTATCAAGACATCTAATGCGTATAAATCTAAAAGGCTTTAAAGCCGAGGAAATATCTATAAACCAAAAGCCTATCTTCGCTTTTCGTGCCGCTGAAATCACTTGTAAGAGTAATAGTCCTCGGGGCCGAATCTACCTGACCTTCGACTTTCTCACGTCTCAGTCTTAACGAGTTGTTTCCAAGCTTTCCCTCAAAAGGAGGTCCTTCGTGACTTCATGACTTTTGCTACAAGGACAAGAGAAGTATACACACGTTAGATAGAAAAGACTGATCTGTAAGAGAAAGCCACACAACCACTACTTAACAAATATCTTTAATACTTTATGAGCCTTACTGATCCAGACACCGTTAGCACATAGTTAGCTTACATTATTTACCATGTTTTTTTGCACACAGATTCCTTATATTTACAGTGAGTGTATTTCTTGTCTCGATGTAGCAGGACCCAATTAATAAGTCAAAGTTTTACCAGTCTTTTTATGTTATTTGCCGATAATATGACAGCTAACGGAAGCTAGCTAGCCTTCCTCCTTTCTATAAATGAAGTCCGATATTAGCAGCTGCATAAATAATAACACCTCTCTACTTTAGACCCTCGCTTCAGAGAAAGGGAAAACATGCAGAGCACTGAGAGCTGCCAACGGCTCGCTGGGTGTTCAATTATGATATAATAATAAACCGAGCACAACATTGAGAATAATGGGAATCAGTGTTAATGTTAGCATGCGAGGCTAGCATAGCTTTCTGAGTCAAAGCTAACTGTTAAGATTAAGATTAAGATGGATTTTTATTAATCCGCATGGGGACATTGTTTCTCTGCATTCGACCCATCCTAGTGTTAGGAGCAGTGGGCTGCCATTTTGAACGGCGCCCGGGGAGCAGCGTGGGGAACGGTGCCTTGCTCAGGGACACCTCGGCAGCACTTGGTCTTGCCGGGACTTGAACTGGTGACCTTCCAGTTGCCAAGCCAAGTCCCTATCGACTTTCGAGTAAAATGCAAAGAAAAAGCAGAATTGATACTTTAAAATGTTTATCATGGACAATGAGAGATACATATATCAGGGATGCAAACACACGTACGGTGAAAAAAGAGAACTATTCGAAGCAGAAAGAAAACAGCGTAATATACCATCTGACAAAGGCCTGTGCTATGATTCTTCAATTAACTTAATATACTCAGATCAATAGGACACAGAGATGTTAAGTTATAAATTAAGGGCGTTTATTATTATTTACAGCAGGGGCGGGGGAAGCTTTTCCCCGGGAAGATTTTTTTTAAATGTTGAAGTTTAAAGCATCAATCTGGTGCACTTTGAGCACAGCATTAGGAGATCTATGGAAACATCTCTCAACACAAACAGAACTGTAAGCAGATTTATCTTCTTTATGGATATTTCACAAATCACTTCCCTTTCAAACTTTATTCTTGTTATTTTTAACAACTTTTTCGTTACTGTCATATAGTATTTTATACCTGTTTTTCATCTCTTTTTTTTTTTATAACTATAATGATCATATCAAGGCCGCTCAGGAGAGAGCTCTCTTCCACCTGGTCATAGAAAAAGCTCTTTAGATTCGTTAGCATAGCTAGCTAACCAGATGCTAATAACAACAGATCGCCACTACACCACGTGATGACACGTTACGCTCGTGTTGTGTTCAAGGAACCTGTCCTTGGCCAGGAAAAACAGGCACTCGCTTGTTTAATTATTTTGCGGTCTAGATTTCTTAAACATTTTTTGAAGTGAGAAGTTGTCCGTCAGTCTGACCCCCCCCGCCCCAAAAAATGAAAACTCTTCGTTCTCCATGAATTAGAGAAGTCACCCAAATCAGTGAAAAAAGCGAGAGGCGCCGAAAAGCGAGTAATTTGCATGCATGATATATTATGGTATATGCCATTTTTTTAATTAAAGTACAATTGTTAATGTTACCAAGCATGGCTAACATAGGGTGTTTCTCAATGTGGAGTAAAGTTGCTCCAGAGCCACTATTTCAAGCATACTACGTCATCGAGTGCCGCCGAAGGACTGTTCCAATGTCCAGCATACTTGGAATCCTACCGAGCCCAGCGTACTTCGTTTGGAGACATTTCGAGGCAGCACATGTGTAGACTCCGCGGCCTTAAAATCCCCACAATGCTTTGCGCACGGACCAATTTCCAAAATTCTGTGGTGGAAAATGTAAGGCGGGGCCTCTCATCTGACGCACACCTGCACACTTGCTCGTCTGTTCCGCTCTTCGTTTTCCGAATGCCAGGAAGGATTCTTGCCTCGCTTCTGAAGCAAGTGACTCTGAAGACATGTGCTACCAAGCAAGCGTACTCGACATTGAGAAACACCCTGAGGCCCTTTCTCATTTCTCTAACTCCCCTCCTAGGCTCCCCTCCTAGACTCCCCTCCTAGACTCCCCTCCTCGACTCCTATCCTCGATACTTAGTCCCGCCCGCAGGAGATGCGAGCGGAGGAGCCGAGGAGGGGAGCCGAGGAGAGGAGCCGAGGAGAGAGGAGGGGAGCCGAGGAGAGAGGAGGGGAAGCAGCAGGCGGTTAGAGAAATGAGAACTCCTCTCCTCTGAGCGGTCATTTTAAAGAGACGTCCATTAATGATGACAGGAGGCTCAGCAGCCTCTGTCTGATGGACACATGTGTTCATGATGACTTATTTACTTTGATTCATTCACAGTGCGGTGTCATGAGACAATAACAGGCTACAGGTGCGGACACACACATACACACACACACACACACACACATGTATATATTTATATAAATATATACAATTTCAGAATCAAACAGAGCACTCTCATAATAACGTAACACTATCAGAGACTGGATATATCCCCCCCCCCCCCTCTGGTCGCTGCAATGAGGAAAATAAATTACGGGCCAAAAAGTATTAAAAGTAAGCAGAGGACACCAACCCAACTGAGACCTGTCTGACCGCTGCATCTACGCACACACTGTACCACACACCTCCTACACACTGTACCACACACACACACATACAGCTCCTAAAACAGGCTACAGCCGTTGTGTATTTTATTGTGAAGCACTAAATCGTTTTAGAAAAATATGGACTCTTTGTAGATATCTACTAAACTAAAGCAGATAAAGAGAGTGGGCCTGTTCTACTGAGTGATATATATTATACTCTCTGCTCTGCTTTCTGCACCTCACAGCTGTTCTCTCTGGAAACATCGCGTCGTGATGAAAGCAGTTAATAAAATAATATCCAGGGGATGCATGCAGAGCTGTGATTGGCTGAGATAAGTCCGGCCGTGCGTCACGAGTCTTTGAAACATCTCTGTTCCCGGAAATGCATCCGTGGAGGAGCCATCAGTGTCTCCTCGGTTAGAGCTCCTCCAGAGAGCCTCCTCGACGCTCGGTCCTCGGTCCTCGAAGTGCATTTAGAGAAATGAGATGTCCTTCAACATGGCGCGCTGAAATTCATTTCCGGGTCACTACCGGAGGACAGAGGAGTCGAGGAGTCGAGGAGGGGGATTTGATGAAATGAGAAAGGGCCATCGTGTTGCTAACCTCACTTTCTCAGTGAAAGAGGAAGATGGAAAGCAAGGAATAAAGAAAATGATCAGGAGGTGGGAAAAGAAACACGTGATAGAAAGAAAGTAGAAGATGAGAGGAAGAGGAGGCAAACAAAGGACTGAAGCCTTTTTATGCAAATGTGAAATGTGTAACGAGGAAAACGAGGGGGTGAGATTTTTGAAAAGGAATCAGACGGCGTCATTATCACAACTCTGCAAAGTATTTTTCCCAGGAGAGACTGGCAGTGTGTGTGTGTGTGTGTGTGTGTGTGTGTGTGTGTGTGTGTGTGTGTGTGTGTGTGAGAGAGAGTGTGTGTGTGTGTGTGTGTGTGTGTGTGTGTGTGTGAGTGAGAGAGTGTGTGTGTGTGTGTGTGTGTGTGTGTGTGTGTGTGTGTGTGTGTGTGTGTGTGTGTGTGTGTGTGTGTGTGTGTGTGTGTGTGTGTGTGTGTGTGTGTGTGTGTGTGTTAGACAGTTACATAGAGAGTGAGACAGTTTTTTCTCGTTGGCAAAGGTCGCTGGATCAACAGCCTGTCTGCTGCTCTGATAGCACTCTTTAAATTAGACTGCTGTGTGTGTGTGTGTGTGTGTGTGTGTGTGTGTGTGTGTGTGTGTGTGTGTGTGTGTGTGTGTGTGTGAGAGAGAGAGAGAGAGAGAGAGAGCGAGAGAGAGAGAGAGAGAGAGAGAGAGAGAGAGAGAGTGTGTGTGTGTGTGTGTGTGTGTGGACTAGCATTACTATACTTGTGGGGACCTACATCTGTTTACATAGTCACGTGTGGGGACTCGCCTCCCTTATGGGGACAAATTGGAGGTCCCCATAAGGGGATCATTAATTTTAGGGTGAAGACTTGGGACTTAGGATTAGGCATGTGTTGGTTAAGGTTAGGATAAGTCTCCAGGAAATGCATGTAAGTCAATGTAATGTCCCCTGAAGTGATGTATACATGGTGTGTGTGTGTGTGTGTGTGTGTGTGTGTGTGTGTGTGTGTGTGTGTGTGTGTGTGTGTGTGTGTGTGTGTGTGTGTGTGTGTGTGTGTGTGTGTGTGTGTGTGTGTGTGGAGGGGGGGACAGTGATTTATGGAGGTGAAGTTTATCGTCATTACATTGAAGGATGAATATTCACAAAACTCTCCGTCCTTTTATTCGTCTATTTTTCTTTATTTCCTCCTCCTCGTCTCGGCTCAGGAATAAACTAACAGCAGTCAATCGGACGTTAATGGAAATGCAATTTATGACTTTAATTTGCCCAAACAGGGTCAAGCGGTGTGTGTGTGTGTGTGTGTGTGTGTGTGTGTGTGTGTGTGTGTGAGCTTCAAACAGACGTAGAAATTATGTACAGAGCCGCGACTTGTAATAGATATTTTTCATTTGTATCGCTTGTCTACTTTACATTCTGTACTTTGACTTGAACAGTGTTGAACAAAGCTAGAAATATATCATTTATTTTTGTAATATCAAAATAATGACTTTTCATGAATGGCTGCAATTTGGAGATTTTTTTTAACTTATTGCAATTATTTTTGACTGATATTGCGATTTGAATATTAAAGGGAACGATCATTTTGGAACAAGTCATATTTCATAACACTTTATTTATTTCAATAGTTTTAAACACTCGTGCTAATTGGGATTCATTTTCGATTAATTGATGTTTTATCCCAAGTTAAAGGTGGGGGAGGTAATTTCAGAGGAAGCATCTCGAGTGGCTAGAATTTGAAAATACTCAGCCGGAACAAATCTGCCACTTCCTCACAGAGCCCCTCCTCCAACACACACAACGCACACATGACCAATGAGGGCACGAGATAAGTCTGTGCCCAGATGGAAGGCTGACAGGCAGGGAGGCCATCCAGTTACTTTAGCCGGACCGAGGCAGATGATTGGTCGAGCTTTTCACAGCGCCACAACTTCCACAGATGATATTTCTTTATGGATTTATTGTCAAAGCACTTCAGATATTCTTTGCTATCGGGATGTTAAGAGCATTCCATGGAATATAACAACAAATGTATCTCGAGCCGGTTTCTCAAACTTACCTACCCCACCTTTAAGGAAGCGTTTAATATATAAAGACATTTTTTCACTTTTCAACCGAAGTCTAAGTAAATAAATTAAAATTAGTCTTAAGTGACTTTTTGCCATAACCCCGGAGCCCTTGAAGACTGTTCACATATTCAAGAAGACATTGAGGTGTATTGCATTCAGAGAGCTGTTAAGAGCATGCCATGGAATATAAGTAGGTTTCTGAAATAAATTACATACCCCACCTTTAATTCAATGTCTGTTTCTACATTGTTGATTTTTCCTTTCCTTTGCAGAAATCGGAGACTTTGAAATGAAATCTCTGGAGAAAACATAAAAAATATCTGCTGCTTATCGTTTATTAAAGCTTTGTTTCTGTCCTTTCTTTTATTTATTCTTCAGACGAGGTTCCCTTTTTATTCACATCGCTGCTTTCATGTTTGGTTTCTGTTTTTACTTTATCTCTTAATTGAGTTGTAGTGTTTTTATGGTCTAATTAAGGGCGCTCCGATAGGACACACGTTGCTGAATAAACATGGCCGACACACACACACACACACACACACACACACACACACACACACACACACACAGACACACACACACTTGAGGAGAGTAAAAGAGATAACTCTGTTATTCTATCTCTCCTTCTCTCTCTGCCTCAGTCAATCTCTTTTAAGAGGAATAATAAAACAACCCGACTGCATCTCTTATTAACAATACACTGTGTGCGTGTGTGCGTGTGTGTGTGTGGAATCTGGTGTGGTATTTATACCTTTGTGGGGACCTGTTGTAAACTTTCATTGAGAGGACCTTTTTTTAAAGTGAGGATATACTGCCTCTTCCTTATTTATTTAAAGCACGTATGAGAAAAATAAACATGGAGACACTACACACTGATATACACCTGAACATCAGCAGGAGAGGACTCTTTAAAGTAGAGACACCACATACTGATATACACCTGAACATCAGCAGGAGAGGACTCTTTAAAGTAGAGACACTACACACTGATATACACCTGAACATCAGCAGGAGAGGACTCTTTAAAGTAGAGACACTACACACTGATATACACCTGAGCATCAGCAGGAGAGGACTCTTTAAAGTAGAGACACTACATGCTGATATACACCTGAGCATCAGCAGGAGAGGACTCTTTAAAGTAGAGACACTACATACTGATATACACCTGAACATCAGCGGGAGAGGACTCTTTAAAGTAGAGACACTACATACTGATATACACCTGAGCATCAGCAGGAGAGGACTCTTTAAAGTAGAGACACTACATACTGATATACACCTGAAGATCAGCAGGAGAGGACTCTTTAAAGTAGAGACTCTACATACTGATATACACCTGAACATCAGCGGGAGAGGACTCTTTAAAGTAGAGACACTACATACTGATATACACCTGAGCATCAGCAGGAGAGGACTCTTTAAAGTAGAGACACTACATACTGATATACACCTGAACATAGCAGGAGAGGACTCTTTAAAGTAGAGACACTACATGCTGATATACACCTGAGCATCAGCAGGAGAGGACTCTTTAAAGTAG
>JAMFTG010002283.1:0-23935 GCA_023974075.1 Chaenocephalus aceratus
ACACACACAACAAGCTGCATTCAATAGGAGGGTGCACTCAAACACACACAATACAAAATGAAAAATCACGACTGCAATCAGAGTAATACCGGGGTGTTTTTTTGGACACACACACACACACACACACACACACACACACACACACACACACACACACACACACACACACGTAACAGCACGACAAAGCAGCACAACTCACTTTGCTAAGTGTGTTTTACACTGATCACCTGAAGCACCATAGGAACATTACACAAGTGCGTACACGTGTGTGCTTTGATATTCTCTGTACAGCTATATGCAGTATAAAGGTCTATATTATAACCCGCTGTGCTTTTGTTAAGGCTGCATAAACCATTTCCCTCTGACAGCTGACACAGAGCTGAACATTTTTGAAAGCCCTTTTATGCACAATAAGTGAAAAAAACACAGCTTTTGTGCCGTTTTTTTATTTATATAACTGCTCTAATGAAGTGGGATTACACCCCGCATGCTGTGTAGCTAAACTGAAATAACAAACTGAACTATAGCTATAATAATTTTAAAAAACAGCAAATACTTGGATCATGTATCCTATTTTAATATTTAGTAGTAGTAGTTTGGTCTATTATATTGTATTCTAATTTATTCCGTATATTTTACAGTGTGCATTTAATAGATAGTTAATTTACTCATGTTTACAAGGCAAATTAAATGCCGAGGTGGTATTCAAATGGCTTTTATAGCCTTAAAATAGTCACTGTTAGTTATGTTATATAAGCAGATATAAGCGCGAGTACAAACGTGATTTGTGTAATGTACAGAGGCCGACAGGTGCCAACGCACAAATGAAAGAATATCTTAACCGGCTTGACGACACATGAGCAGCATTTAGAAAACATACACCATCTTTTATTTATGCACAGTTTTTCCTAATGGCAGTGTTTTTGGCACCTGTTGGCCACCGTAGCCGCAACAGTAAATGCATTGTAAACATGCTGCTGTAACTAAACAACTTGGGATCAATAAAGTAAATCTAATCTAATCCATAACAGATGTACTGTAGGAACATGTGGCACAATAAGAAAGTTCCCTTAGCAACCATATTGATTTGAAGGCATTTTGTAATAAACCACTATATAGCATATAGGTGTTTTTGCTTTGTGAGGAGGAATACGTAGGGATGAGGTGAGGACAGACAGAAGCAGTGGAAGAGAGACAAAGAGTGAGATAGAAAGGTAGATGGAACCACAGAGACGTGGAGTCTGTTGCTGGGAGGTTATTGGCAATGCATATTTCTATCCTGTCTATAAAGGATCCTTTGAACTCGAGCGGGTGAGGAGGCTGATGGGGGGAGGTTGTGTGAGGGCGGAGGGAGGAGAGGCTGCTATTGACTGCTGCTGCTGCTGCTGCTGCTGCACTGCCTGATGGAAAGAAGAGAAGCCAGAGAAATGGAGGACGGAGGGATGAAAAAGGAGCGATGGAGTGGGAGGAAAAGGCAGCAGGAAGGAGAACAGCTGGCCTTCACTGGAACGTAGTGACTTTAAAAAGACAGTGGGCAGTAGATATAAACTCAGCCACAGGCACTCACACACACACACACACACACACACACACACACACACACAGAAACACAAACTCTCACTCACACTCTCTCACACGCACACACAGAAACACACACTCGCACACACACACACACACACACACACACACACACACTCTCTCTCTCTCACACACACACACACACACACACAGACACTCGCACACATACTGAAACACACACACTGAAACACACTCTCTCACACACACACAAAAACACACACTCACACACACACACACACACACACACACTGAAACACACTCTCTCTCTCACACACACACACACACACACACAGAAACACACACACGCACACTGAAACACACTCTCACACACACACAGAAACACACACTCACACACATACTGAAACACACTCTCACACACACACACACACACACACACAAACACACACTCTCTCACATACTGAAACACACACACATACTGAAACACACACACACACACACACACACACACACACACACAGAAACACACACTCACACACACTCTCACATACTCTCTCTCTCTCTCACACACACACACACACACACACTGAAACACACTCTCTCACACACACACACACACACACACACTGAAACACACTCTCTCACACACACACTGCAAAATCGAGTCCCTATCATATAAAGCCGGCATCACACGTGCACTGAAATTACATATTGATGACAAACCCTTCCACCCGTCATTTCTCTCACGTCCCTCGCTCGCTTCACACACACACACACACACACACACACACACACACACACACACACACACACTTATCATCCCTACCTCAATTGAACCTCCCCTAACATCTCGTCCGCCTCTCCTTCTCACTCTTCTCGTGCCTCCTCATCACATGTCTTATCATGAAGCCACCGTATCTCTAATCAAACACATCCGAGCTTAATTAGCTCGCACATTTGTCAGGCCGTCGTCTAATTAACAGTGACCTTATTTTAAGTACTTTTTGAACCTTAGTTAACAACAAAAAAGCACAGGTCTTCATTCGGTTTTTTTCCCAGACACATTGTGGCGACTGTCAACATGTGTATATGTGTTCATGTGGAACCTACTTGCAGCAGGTCATTCACCTGCGTAAATAAAGGTTTGAAATGAAACTGTATGTGAAACTGGTGTTGAACTGGGTGATGGTGTTCGAAGTATTGAGATGCTTTACTTGAGTACAAGTACCAATACATTACTGTCAAAATGCTTCATTACAAGTAAAAGTCCTGCATTCAAAAGTTACTAAAGTACAAAAGTATTATCAGTAAAATGTACTTAAAGAGGACCGATCATGCTATATTGGAAACATATACTGTTGGGCCGTACCGATACAAAACATGTCTGTGAAGTTTTTTTTCAAAATCCCAAACAGATCCCCCGTTGTAGCCATGCCTCATTCTGCTCACACCCCTCTTCTGAAGCCCTGTTAGAGAAACACGGATCTTGGGTCCTTAGCTTGAAAAAAAAGAAAGAAGAGGAGGCGGAGCTAATGCCTGATCAGAATTCTACCGGAGATAAAGTTAAATTCTGCTGTGATAAAACGCCATCCTGTTCTAAACCACATCAAGGATTATTTCTGAAACAGTTTGGAGCTCAAATGCTTTTTCTCTTGCGGGTTTATCACAAGGTGAGTTCCTTTTTTATTTCCTGCTTTTTAACATGTGCTCTCCAGGACAGGTTAGCTCTGAGTGTTAGCGAGGCTTGCTAATGTAAACAAAGACGAGATTACGTCCAAAACACGTCAGGCATTGTTTCTGATAGCAACTCTCTGTGGGTCCACTGCCGATTTGACGTCAGATCGGCGGCAAATCTGTATCCGCTCGTTGTTCCCCCGTTTTTAAAAGATGTGGGTACGGAGGAAAAGAGAGAGGGTTTTATTTTCTGACGCTGCGTGAGTTCCTCGACGCACCGGGGACACATGTGTATAAAAGACATCACAAACTGCATTTTGCATGATAGGTCCCCTTTAAGTACAAAGTGCCTCTATGTGTTTTTATAATGATATTTATATATGGGACATTTCTAGATGATATTGTAATTTGACTTTTGTGTGAGTTTGTCCACTAGTTTCATTTATAGAGATGTATTTTGTCAAAGCTGTAATATAAATGTCAAGGAGTACAATTACATAATTTCACTTGTAAATGTAATGAGGTAGAAGTATAAAGTATTCAGAATATGTTTCACATGTACATGTATGTTCGCGTCGAAAGGAGCCAGTTGAGGTGGTTCGGGCACCTAGTTAGGATGCCACCTGGGCGCCTCCCTAGGGAGGTGTTCCAGGCACGTCCAGCTGGGAAGAGACCAAGGGGTAGACCTAGGACCAGGTGGAGGGATTATATCTCTTCGCTGGCCTGGGAGCGCCTTGGGACCCCCCAGTCAGAGCTGGTTGATGAGGGAAAATAACGTTTGGGGCTCTCTGCTGGAACTGCTACCCCGAGACCCGACCACGGAGAAGCGGGAGAAGATGGATGGATGGAAATGTGTCTTTGGCACTGGCAACTAAGATAAAATAACACTCGCCATACACATTACAACACACAATTCATACACACACAATTGCATCATAAAGTGACTAAAGTGCTTTGTTCTTCCACTGGCTTCGGAGCATTAAAACATCAGTTGTATTAAAAAAATTATTTTTACTATAAATTCAAATTAGGTGATTGTGTTGGTGGCAACAATTTCAAAGAAGTATCATGAAATGGAAATACTCAAGTAAAGTAAAGAACCTCAAAGTGGTACTTGAGTAAATGTACTTTCCACCTCTGGCCCTGACTCAATCAGAGAGCGTGTGAATGGAAGTCGATGCCACTTAACACGAACACACACACACACACACACACACACGCACACACGCACACACACAGAGAGAGACACACACACACACACACACACACACACACACACACACACGAAGGTACGGATCATTTCTCTTTGGCCCATTTCTGCTCTAAGTTTAGCAGCCGACCCACCGAGGGCCCGAAGTCTGAAGCTTTTCCTGCTCTCCTTTGTCCCTGAGAATGGAAATAGTGTGTGTGTGTGTGTGTGCGTGCGTGCGTGCGTGTGTGTGTGTGCGTGCGTGCGTGCGTGCGTGCGTGCGTGCGTGCGTGCGTGCGTGCGTGCGTGCGTGCGTGCGTGCGTGCGTGTGTGTGTGTGTCTTCGAGTTAGGCTAAGGAGACTAAATAGGGTGGCTGGAGGTACTGTAGGAGTGAAGCTGCAAAATGTATGAATGTTGTCTGGCTTTGAGATGTGTCCGTGGGAATGTATGGCGGAGGCTCGTCGGTGATGAATAATAAAAAGGGGAAAGGGGCTAAATTGTTTGTTAGGAACTTGAAGATAAGCAGTGACATGGATTGGGTACTCAAAGGAAAAACTTGGGGTAGGCTTTGTATGTAAAGGGCTTCGAGCATGGTGTGTGTTCAAGCCTTTCAGGAACGAGGGCTAAACGGTGATGGTGAGGAAGAAATGGATTATTAACGTGTGTTTCTCTCAACTTGTAAATGTTTGTCTTCTTGTTATTAAAGATGTTATATGTTGGCATTGTTCCTTTATTGTCAGTGCAGAGAGCCATAGGATGGAAGCATGATGTGCAGGATATGCTTTAAGGTACCTTTTGATTGACAAGATGCTAACAAGCCTGTCTTCCAAATGTGGTGACTTCCAAAAGAACAAGGTGGCTTTGGCAACACTCAAGACTTCAAAAGGATAGTCGACCAACAAAGAGGTGACGCTATAATGGCTACGTGGAGTTAGCTCCACGGCTACGAGGGCATCCCTACTTCCTACGGAGGTAACCAAGCACTTCATTAGCAAGGAGCGAATCATTTAGTTTTGGGACAACAGGTTGTATTTAACAAAATAAAAAGACCAATTCAAGAAAGCACGTAGCACTGTGTTGTACATCCCCATGGTCTCCAGGGTAACGTTTACAAAGACAGCCTGGGACAACGTTGTCAAAGAACTCATGGAGATAACGTTAGCATAAATAGCTAATTACAGCGGACAACATCTATTGCAGTTGACTAGAAATCAATGATCTGTTGTTTTAAACTCTGTTCCCGGTATCAATGTAACCATGTGGAAAACTAAAAGCTGGAGTAGAGAGAGTAGCCTCATGCTAGCTCCACTTAGCAAACGTTTAAAACTGCTCGAAGACTGAAGCGTGGACATCACTGAAGGACCAGCTGTCAGTCAATCCAGATTATCATTTGACCTGCTGCCACTCCAAACTCTCAAACATCATGAATACTTATTTAGATGATAGATTGGAGCAGCAGGTGTAGAACTGGGTTCGATATGTTCTTAATGACTGTAAGTGCAGAAATGTCAAACATATCGTGTAAAAAGTACAACAGTTTGAACCAGCCGTACCAGATCACAGAGATGTTAAAATAAATCACAGCCCTACAGATGTAACCGTTGTGACCCCAAAGTTCCCACAGCTTCCACAGAGAGGTGTTTAATGTTCCTCTGTAAAGTGGGAGGGTGAGTCAAGCGTTTGGGAGTAAGGGAGAGGCGGTTCAGGAGGACCACAGAGTCCCAGGACGGCTGTAAAGTGCTTTTGGGAGTCAGAGAGGTGAGGACGCATCGTTCTTCCTGTTTCTCGCTTCAAGATGAAGGGAGGGAGGGGAGAAGGGGGGAGGGAGGGAGGGAGGGGACAGTGAGGTCCAGATGAGGGATGTTATTAATCCATTTATTCCCTCCACTCTCCGTCTGCTATCTCTCCGTCATATTCACTGATTTCAATCTCTTGCTCTGCTCGCCCTCAACTCTCAGCTCTCAATCTCCCCCTCATTATCCCTGCCTTCAGGGCGGCGGGTGCTGTAGGCTTGGGAAGGCTATGCAGCCCCCTGTGCCACTGCCCTGCACTACGAAGCCAGTTCCACAGACCCTGGATCAGTTTGAGTTATCTTAACTAACACTAACAAACGAGATCTCGCTAAGCGGTCCTACGACGCTGGTTATCAACTCGGTAAATCAAGCCAGGGCTTCTCTCTCCAGCTGAGAGCGCGTTCACGTGAAAGGGGCGGGGTTAGCTACATTTGACCAATCACAAACAGGGACAAGTGTAGCCAAGCGCAGCGTCATACTTCATTAATGAAAAGTAAATTAATATTAGACAAATATGAACTTTAAAACATCCATGATTTAAACACATAATCCAGGATACAAGCCACAAGTTGTTCTGTATTTCCTTTCTCCTGTAATATGACTTGATAGATTTAAACTCCGCACACTGAGCTCTGATTGGTCAGCAGGCGGTGCTTTCACTGAGTTGATCTCTTTTCTATAGACGCCGGGGGCGGGCAGCGTCAGGTAAAAAAAGTGATTTAGCCTTCCCAAACCTGAGCCTCACGCGCCGCCTATGCCTGCCTTCCCTTTTCACTCCCCCTTTCCTTCCTCCTTCTCTCAATACTTCGACAACCTCTTTACATTTCTCATTCTCTTCTTAGCTCCCCTGCAAAGTCTCCCTTTCCTCTCCTTCTTATACCTTCCATGACCATCTTCTCTCCCTCCTTCACCTCCTCCTTTGCTGACCTTCTATCCTTCCTCCAACGTCCACATCTTTGCAACGTTTCCCCTATTTCTCGTCTTAAGATTCCTTTGTGAAGTCTCTCTTTCCTGTCCTTCTGTTGAACTCGTCCTCCATCCCTCCATCGCTCTTCACCCTCTTCACTTCCTCCTTCTATCCACCTGGTCGATCTGCTCCAACAAACAGGCTTTTAATTATTTGTTATAATCATTTTCCGTCTGACAAAAACAAGCTTCTCTTTTTTTATTTTTTTATTTGGGGTCAATACAAGTACAGTTTTTCAAATCATATATTTTTAGAGACCCGAAAGTGACAAATGAAATAGCAAACAAGATTAGTCAAAATAAAATAAAAAACGAAAAAGTACACAGGGGTTGTTTGAAATAGCAAATGTCTACACATGTACATATACACACATATCAACATACACATTCAATACACATACATGTGACCATACATACACATCTATACATATATTTATTTAATTTAATTTATATAGCGCTTCTCATCTGCCAAGACAAATCTCGAAGTGCTTGAATATATATACATTCAATCGGTGTATAGAAACAGTCAAACAAGGGATGGTCGTCTTTGGGATACGTAAACTCTCCACTTTTCCCCCTGAGGCCTCATTGAGAAGGTGATTCTGTCCATAACATACAAAACAAGCTTCTCATCCAATTCCACAGTGACGTCAACAGCATTTTCCTGAAACGTTAAATATATACTCTGACGGCGTGTGCTCGGTTCTCATTGGGCGGATTGGACAGTCACTGTTAATGAGAGCAACAGTTAAACGCCTCAAAATGTAATTGCAAAATGCAGAGGATGGGGGTGAGAGAAGAGAAGATACAAAGGACTATGCTCTGAGATTGGAGAGGTGAGGGAGAGGGAAAGGGAGATAAAGAGGGTGGTCTGTGGGCTGACAGTGACTGAGAGCGAGCTGTTATCGTGTTGCCAGGAAAAGAACACAGAAGCACATATCAACCTTACTCTCACTCTGTTTCCCCTCCCCCTCTCCCCCTCTCCCCCTCTCCCTCCCCCTCCTCTGACGATCAGGTGGATTCATAGCTCCAGAAACCTCCTGATATCCTCCACAGTATTTATTTGAACGTATGAAATAGCTGATCACCGCTTTCATTGTATGTTGAGTTGTTGAGCTATCACATGTTACTAAAAAGTAATATATTACTTTACTCTCGCGCCGCATCTGAAGCGCAAATGCGGCGCACCTTCAGTGTTACTCGTTACTTTCCTCGACATCCTCACCCTGGATTCGGAGGTCCTCCTTAGCTATTAGCTTCACGTTAGCGTGTTGTCTTTGCAGGTGCTTGTTGAGGTTTGACGTTGTGTTTGCAGCAGTGGATAAAAGCTTCTGGCCTGGACACAGTTTGCACTTCACCGTCTTTCTTCGGACGAACTCAAAAATAATGGGCAGACCTCCACCCCTCGAAAGTTATCGCTGTTGACTCAGCCATGTTTATGCATGTGGATGCGCAAATCACGCAAATGTTACGTAAATATAAACCTGCGGCGGAAATCCCTCTTGTGTGTCAAAGGGAGAATCTAGAAATGCTGTATGTTAGTAGGCTAACTGTAGAGTGATTACTGATTTTATAAAAGTAACGAAGTAACGTGGCAATGTTAGTAACTGTAGTGTTACATTACTCTGTTACCGACAAAGGTAATATTATTACAGTTATTATTACGCCCAACTCTGCATACATGATGTTCCCGAGGACATAGGAAGTGAACGGGTAACCCTGGATTATGTTCATCTATCAGATACTTAACACACACAAATACATTTTCAGTGTCTATTCTTTGAATGTAAAACCAGTATTCAAAAGGGTGTTAAATAAAATGTGGTGATGATTAATGTTTTTTGTGTTCATGTAAGAGCAGTAAGGGGGGAGAAACGGGTTAATGTTGACCTCTTGCAGAAGTGGGGGTGAGGTGAGGTGAGGAAGACTCCTTGATATAGTGGATACACCTCGGATGAAGAAGATATGTGAGAGGATTCAGGTCTCGTGGTGCGAAGTGGAGAGCAACAACCACAGCAGGATGATGGATCAGAGCCTACAACTGACAGAGCAGACCAGGTGCACCATGGGATACGTGATGGATGGAAAGAGGGATGAAGGAAAGAAGGAAGAGTGGGATGAACGGAAGGAGGAAGAGCGTAAAGAAAGAGAGGAGAGAGAGACTTAGCATGGGAGACTAAGATGAAAACACGTTTTAAGAAAGGAGGGAAGAAATGAGGTGAGTGAAGGAGATATAAAAGGATAGAGGAAAGGAGGAAGAAGGCAACAGAAGGTGAGGAAAAAGACACCCGAAATATTGCCCCGTTAAGACAGTTACAGGAATCTTGATTCAAAACAAGTCAGTTTTGAATATGAAAAAGTTAGATGGAGATAAGGTTGTGAGAAAACGCATATTAGCTAGTTAGCATATAAGCTAGTTAGCATATTAGCTAGTTAGCATATTAGCTCGCTAGCATATAAACTAGTTAGCTCCAGTTTATTAAATACTCCAGGTGTTTTTTTGTACTTAATCTGAAACAGGAATGCCATTTCCAAGGCAAGAAAATATTTATTTCCAGTGCCCAATCATTCCTCCATCAGTCTAGCAACAAATACCAAATCACTTGTTGCCTGAAACTACCTACGAAAAAAGAACAACAGTCAGTTTTAAGGATTCAAAAGAGTAAAAGACGGAGAAAAGGTTGATAACGCACATTAGCTAGTTAGCATATTAGCTAGTTAGCATATTAGCTAGTTAGCATATTAGCTCGTTAGCATATTAGCTAGTTAGCATATTAGCTTGTTAGCTCCAGCTGATTAGATCCTCCAGGTGTTATTTGAGCTGCAGTCGACTAAAAATCAATAATCTGTATTAAAAATCTGTAGAGAAAGTAACATGCCACTGGAATGATGAATAAAAGAAAATTAATAGATGGCACATGCTAAAAATAAAATGATTATATTGCCAACCACAATCTCCCCATCCCTCTCTTCCGTGAAACACACAGACCACCCCGTCTCCTTTCATTCACGGCGATGAAAATTCAAATTCAAATCTGCTTTATTGGCGTGACAGTGGCGGGGGGTTGTCTCGTGTTAGAAGACGGGCTAAGACAATAAGCCAATCGTATGCTCCTCTTCTCCCCCACCCGCGCCCCCCCCCCCCCCACTCGCTCCTCTGTTTCCCGTCTGAATAACTAGCCTGTTTTCGCTGCGTAAAGCCGAGCACAAGCCCTTTAAAAACCCTCCTCTCCTTCCTGCTTCTCACAGTCTCTTAAGATGCTAACGTGGAGAGACGCTAAGTGTCACCATCAGATCCCTTCTTACCTGTGTGTGTGTGTGTGTGTGTGTGTGTGTGTGTGTGTGTGTGTGTGTGTGTGTGTGTGTGTGTGTGTGTGTGTGTGTGTGTGTGTGTGTGTGTGTGTGTGTGTGTGTGTGTGTGTGTGTGTGTGTGTGTGTGTGTGTGTTTGCAAGTGTGTGTGTGTTTGTCCTCATTAAAAGTAAGTGGAGCCAGTGAAGCTTTAAGAAAAGAGAAAGACAGGAGAGCAGGAGTTGCATGTAGCAGAGATGTGAGAGGTTGTTTAGCTTCAGGGCAGAGGGAGTCAACACTTGCCGCCGGACTTGTGAGGACTTCAGACTGTATCATTCATAATCCTGGGATTTATGCACTTCCTCCAAACCCTTACATCTCTGCCTCTGTGGGGTTTTTTGTCAACGTAGAATCAGTCTTTTCAGGCCTTCTAGAGGCTATTTGTCCTCAAACCTAAAACGAACGCCAGGTGGCAACTCGAACGCAGGAAGTCCATTTTTCACACAATCATTTCATTTATGGGTTTATTTTCTTAGGTTTAATGATCAAAAACTAATGTCACCGGCCTGAAACTGCCCCTTCGAAATAAAAGCATAAACATTAAATAATTATCAACAATCATATACAAAAACAGCAAGAATAATTGTTCAACTATTGAATAACAATTGCTCTAAATCAGGGGTGTCAAACTCAAATACACAGTGGGCCAAAATAAAAAAATGGGTGCTAGTCGAGGGCCGGACTGGTTCAATGATTATTGCAGAACTTATTGAAATGAACTTGTTGCACATATTAAACCTGGAACTAACAAAGCTTCAATTATTGCCTATAAAAACAACATGAAACATTAAATAATCAGTTGCATTCATTTCTTATGGCTCTATCTGCAGCTCATTTCTTATGATCACATTTCTCCACAGGCCAACAACAGCTTCAACAAAACTATTCCCCTCACAGAGAAACAAAACATGCCCTGTTGTCGTGAGAGAGAAAGTGCAGAAGGAAGCATCCATTGAGCTCAGGTTGCTGCTCTGATGCTAGCTCAGATACTTGGCATCTCATCTCGGGTGCAAGGTCATCAATGTTTGAGCTCAGGCTCTGAGCGGAGGAGACCCTCAGGATGGAGGGAAGGTGTGCAATACACCGGCGGGCCAGATCTAATAGCAATTAGAAATTATCCTGCGGGCCGAAATTAAATCCACCACGGGCCTGATTTGGCCCCCGGGCCTCGAGTTTGACACGTGTGCTCTAAATGAAAGTTAAATCAAGCAGTATATACAATAGTTTCATTGTTATTGATGGAGTATGCCTAAGCACATGGAGCCACATCTTAAATCTCATTGATATCACTCTTACTTCCCTATGGCTTTATGAGAGCTGTAATAAGTTCGAAGAAACGCAAATGTTTCTGGCATTACCATGATACAGTAACCCTACACATATATAATTTTTGCAATTCTTTCATCAGTGGGCAGTAGACTCAGTCACCAATACTTTAGCTAAACAAATGGACGTAAAAGACATTTCCTGTATTCAAATTAAAATCTTCTATGGCTGTTATAAAGTACAGCTTCCCCAAATGTTTACAATACAAGTACTACACCATACATACAAATACATCACAACAGTGGTATAGTACATCATAATGAAAGTAACAACCAATTGGTGGAAACAAATCTTAAAAGCTAAATTAAAGAAGGTGTAAGGATGTGTGTGTAAAAATAGAAACAGCAGCGTGTTGTTGTGCTGGTTCTCCTTCAGGCGGTGACATGAGCCGACACATGCTTCGGCTTCTCTGTCAGTTTTGTTTTCCCAAGTAAATATTGTAAGTGTGTCAGGTTATTTGTATTGGAGTGCGATTTAGTTGTTTAAAAGAGTAACTTTTGAGTGCAGAGGAATGTGTTGCTCTGTCTCTACCTCTTGTGTTCTGTTCTAGATAATTGTTGATTTAATTGTGTGCTGAGAGAATGTCCTATTACTGAGTACCGGGGACTATAAGATGTTGCAATCGGACCATTTTCAGTCAATTAGGAACATGTCCTCTGTTTCCTTTATGTTCTCCTGCCTTTAGCAGATACTGTATGTATACATAATGTACTGCCTCGTAACGCACAGTTTGTGTAGACACTGCAGAAGTAGGTTTTGTACAGGGACTTCCTGTTGTGCTTGCGTACATGCTGTATATGTAAGTGGGCATGTGGGTAACTGTGATTTTCTTCTCCGCAGCCATGTATTCATTGCATTTATTTATTTATATCTCTTCTCTCTATTTTCATCTTTCAAGGTCTTGAGGTGTACGTGAGAGGATGTAACGCTGCTTTATTTACTACATGTAGACTCTGTATGTTGTATAAGAGGGATTTTTGTTGTGCGTGCTTTTTATCTTGCATGCGTAAGAAAGAGATGTGTGTGTGTGTGTGTGTGTGTGTGTGTGTGTGTGTGTGTGTGTGTGTGTGTGTGTGTGTGTGTGTGTGTCAGAGAGATTGTGACATATACAGTACAGTATCCATATGTTTATCATTATTGTCTTTTGTTTTTTTTGTCTCTCCATCGGAGAGACAAAAATGTACCTTCGTTAGCGAACAAGCTAACGTTATCGTTCTTGGTAGCAAATCATTACAGACTGTTAAATTAACCAAATAAATTCAACGGTGGGTCTCAACTCATACACCTCCCCTTAATACACTGCATGTTGTGCACCGTGAATACTTATTATTTATAATATACTTGAAATAAGTGGAAGTGACTATCCCTGCTGTTGATGATCGTTCTTAGCTAGCTAACGATAGTTTTAGGTACTAAATAACTGTTCAATATACCCAATGAAATTAAAGGTAGGGTAGGTAGGAATGGAGAAACCAGCTCGAGTGCTGCGCTAGAATTTGAAAGTACGCAGCCGACAAAATCTGCCCCTTCCTTCAGACTTCCTCACAGAGCCCCTCCTCCAACACACACGAACGCGCACATGACCAATGAGGGCACGAGATAAGTTTGCCCCGATGGAAGGCTGACAGGCAGGTAGGCCATCCAGTTACTTTAGCCGGCTCAGATGATTGGTCGTGCTTTTTACAGCGCTACGGCTTCTACAGATGACATTTTTTTTATGTATTTATTGTCCAAGCATTTCATGTATTCATTGCTATCGAGATGTTCAGAGCATTCCATGGAATATAACAAAAAGTATTTCTGAAGTGAATTACCTACCATACCTTTAACAGTGGCTTCTTTTTCCACAACAGTTTAGTGGTACTTTTATTCATTTGTGAAACAACCTGCATATATATCATGTATTGTACAGCGCTGTTTTTTCCCGCCATTTCCATTATGTAGCCAAGATGGTGTCGTTGAAGAGTCCAGTGTCCATACTAAACCTTTTGACTATTATGAGTGCACCATAAAGGTACGTATTGTGCATTTTGCCAATACTTTGCATTTGGACACACTAATGCACTTAAAATAGCAATTGTTAGTACAGAAAAACGCAAAATAAAATACACCAAAGTCCCTTTTCTGAGTGGTGTTGGGTAAGAGGGTTTCTTTTTTTGCAATTTAGTAAAGGAACAAGAGAGAGAAACATTGTGCAGTGTGAATTTTTCAGCATGTTGATGTGGAGGATTTAAGGTGGATCTTTTAAGGAGAAAACTCAATGCATAATGAATAAAAACATGATATAACTGTTCTTTCTCCTTCTGACATTTCCCACTTGTGTCCCTACGCTTCCTCCCCTCGTCACACACACACACACACACACACACACACACACACACACTAACACACACACACACACACACACACACACACTAAGACACACACACACACACACACACTTGTGGCCCGTCTTCGCTCTCCCTCTGCATGCTGTCGTGACAGGCGTCCTCTGTGGCTGCCAGAGCCTTTTAACCACAACAATAACTAAATGGCACACAAAGGCCCATTAGAGTCATCAAGCCGTTAAACCAGCAACCTTCAGGTCAGCAATTAGGAATATCTCAGTCCTCCCCTCGTCTCACACACACACACACACACACACACACACACACACACACACACACACACAATGTATACATCACTTCAGGGGTGTTACATTGACTTACATGCATTTCCTGGAGACTTATCCTAACCTTAACCATAACCAACACATGCCTAACCCTAACCCTAACCCTTACCCTAACCAAGTCTTCATCCTAAAATTAATGATTCCCCTCATGGGGACCTCCATGTTGTCCCCATGAGGGAGGCGAGTCCCCACACGTGACTGTGTAAACAGATTTAGGTCCCCAAAAGTATAGTAATGCTAGGCCACACACACACACACACACACACACACACACAGTCCATCCATTATTCTCGTCCGGTCTCACATCCACGTGCTCTTTCATCTCAATCTGTTCCACCCGTCCTTGTGCACGCTCGCTCACGTGCACTACACCTCACACCAATCCACTTTCTCTCTCTCTCTCTCTTACTCTCTCTCTCTCTCTTCTCTCTCTGTGGCCACCTTACAACAGCGGCACACAATCAGTGTCACGATCGATTAACAGATTTCACACCGCTGGACACGGCATTTACAAAGAACCAGATGAAGTGAAAAGAAGGAGCGAGGCGGAGATAATGGGGAGAACAGAGGGAGAGGGTTTAGCGTGTGGCACGTCGATAGAGAGTGAATACAGTAGACGACAGCGAGAGAGGGGATATAGAACATGAACTTGGGGGAGGAAACGTAAAAAAGAGCCTGTTTTGTGTTGATACACACAGATCCAACAGGAGAAAATCTTTGGCAACAACACACGTGTCATGCCAAAAAACTCACCTTTAAAACTGAGAAATGGGAAGGGACACATTCAGCCTTTTCACCTCTTGTATAATAAGTATAAACTGAAAAACGTACACTTTTTATAAAAAAAAAAAAATATGTTGCTTAAAGGGCACCTATCACGCTATTTGTAGGCAATAGCATGGGTCTCAGATATATACAAATATATAAAAAACATGTCTATGAAGTGTTTTGCTCAAAATACCAAAGAGATCACCCATTCTAGCCATGCCTCATATCCCTCTATTTCACTTCCTGTTTCTAAAGTGCTGATTTGGGTATAAAGCTTTTTTTTTTTTTTTAAAGGAGGGGTCTGAGCTCATGCGGGACCCGGCAGCTACCGTCTAAACTAAATGCTGCCGTGATGAAACTCCATATCATGGATTATCAAGGATCTGAAACAGTCTGGAGCTCAAAGGCTTTCTCTCTTGCCGGTTATACCCCAAGGTGAGTTCCTTTTTACTTCCTGCTTCTTCACACACATGCTCTCCAGTACAGGTTAGCTCTGAGTGTTAGCGATGCTAATGTAAACACCGACCATATTACGTCCAAAACAGTCGGCCATTGTTTCTGGTAGCAACGTTTCTGATTGGGCCGTGGGTCCACATTTCAGATATTACGTCATATCGGATGCAAATCTGGATCAGCTCCGTTGTTCCCCGTTTTTAGAGATGTGGGTACGGAGGAAAAGAGAGGGTTTTATTTGCTGACGCTGCGTGAGTTCCCTGACACCCGGGGACACATATTGATGTAGAAAAGACATCACAAAGTGCATTTTGCATGATAGGTCCCCTTTAAAGTATGTCTTTGTTTAGTTAGATGACCTTAAATAAATGTCTTTTAACTAACCTAATACAATGATGTGGAACCTGTTATAAAAATACATTTGATTAACATGTTTTCTTTTTATATAGTGGAGAGGAGACTTGTATCTTAATTTAATAAGACTTAACTAAATCACCTCATTTTTTTAATGTATCACAGATTGACGCTCATTTAGCAGTGTTCGAACCAACCCTAGTCATAGATTTGTTCTATATAAAAAAAAAAATTATATTCCTTAAAAATGTTACAAAATGTATATATTTATTAAAAGTAACAAGAATCAGGAATTCAGGAAGGAAGATTTCAGTGTTACACTTTGGTGTGTATTTTTCATCTTACTGTACAATATTTAATTTTCATTCTGCGCTTGTATATATCATATTCTATTCATGTGTATATAGACTTCTTGCACTATTTTTTATTTGTATTTTTGTATTTTATTATATATGTTGCATCGTGTGAGGAGCTCAAGTCAGAAGATTTTCATTGCCATTTCTACCCTGTAGCTTATGTGCATATGACAATAAAACCTTTGAATCGCTGGGGTGCCCTTAAGTGAATTTTGGCCCCTACCCCTTTAACATCCTCTGCACGGGCCTGCTGTTGTCTCTCTGTTTTCTGTAATTAAGGAACTTGAGAACTGTCAGCAAAACTCCATAAAATAAGTACAAATATTCCGCCTGTTCTGACCGGAGCCCCATGGTCCACTTTGGTTTCAGATCAAGCCGCACAGCCAGGAAACATTTTCATTTCATTCATGAAACAGGTCTGAAATGTGTGAAGGGAAGCAGCCTCTACTAGAGACGTCTGAAGCCAGCAGGGGACACATAAAGCATCGGGGATGATGGGAATATTAACCACAGGTTCTGGGCATTCAATCAAACATGTTTTGATGAAGAGGGTTTGATCGTCCTGAATGATGACGGTTTAAAATAATCAATCCTCTTTTAGTGATTCACAGCGAATGGAAGCCCCTCTTTAAACCCGATTAACCCTTCGGCTGTGATTTCATACGCACAAACACCTCTGATGTATGGTTTTTCTTCCTCTATAAGCACTGGTTATGATTTCACACCTTTAGTCAGCCTGCTCTCCCATCCCCCCCATCCATGTTTCCTCCCCGGCTGACAGTTGGTTGCAACAGCAGCCACAGAACACACACTTCCTCCCTCACACACACTTCCTCCCTCTCGCTGTGCCTCTGTGCACACATGCATCAGTGCACACGTACGGCTTCGGTGCTGCAGCGAAAATGCACGATTGAAAGCGAGTGTGCGTATACACATAAGCTGCACCTGTGTACATTCATATATACACACACACACACACAAACACACACACCAGCTGTGGCACTAAAGCCGGCTTTTTGGCAGTCGCATCCTCGCCTCCCTGCACGCTGTGTCACTGAACAGAAGTTGAATCCTGCATCTGGATACTGTGACTCACACTCACACACACACACACACACACACACACACACACACACACACACACACACACACACACACCTCACTAATACACTCAAATATCCTATGAATAGCTGAGCATTTGCACGAAATGAAAAGGTATTTATTGGACATACAGACGCTGCAGAGAGTGATAAGAGTAACACATTTCAAATGTTCTTCTATAATACGCTGTGTATAATCATATCTGAGTATTATTTGCTCTTCTCACCTCGATAAAGGGATAGTTCAGGTGTTCTGAAGTGAGGTTTCCAGTATTGTTGCTTTACATTACCTTAAAGAGGCCCTATTATAGTCAAATCCACCCAAAAAGAATGATACAAATCAAGGTTGCTGCCTTGTATTACATAAAGAAACTATGCATTTCTTACACTGCACTGAACTAGTATTCGTCTTTTTGTTTTTTGTAAAGCCCTTTATCTTGCTTTGGTTGAACTATGCTATATAAATAGACGTGCCTTTCCTTATCAGTAGTCAGTGTATCTCTAATGATAGATGGCAGTCGGCACTATCACAGTTAGGAAGCAAAGCAACATACTGCTTTGAAGGAAGCAGCGAAACATATTTTAGTCACCTCAAAAGAAGGGCACACTTAAAAGAATCGTTATTGGTTAAAGTGATCTATTTTTAGAATGTGATTTACTGCTTTAACTTGAAAACAGCGCTCTCCAACTGGGAACGGAGCGGCTCCATCCATCTGCTCCCCCTTTCCTTTTGAAAGTCACACAATAACAAACCAACTATTCGAGGCAGGGGTAGAGCAGCACATGGTTTAATGTCTTTAGTTCTCTCTCCGAAAGGTCTGTTCGATGTCAACGTTGGAAATATTCTAAATATAGCGTACACTTAAACGGATATTGATTTATTTCGGTGGCTAAAATGTGTTTTTTCTGCGGCTGCTCGTCCACAGCAGAAGATTGCCTTTCTTCCGTGCCAGTGCTCCTGTCAAAACCTCCTCTTCCTCAAAGCGTCTGAACGATGCCGGTAACGCTGCTGTTCTCCATCCTCGCCTCCCACTTTCTCCATCCAAATAAGCTGAATTCTTACAAGGAATCAATGTTGAAAAGATGCTAACATGGTCTGCCAGATAATGATTTGACTGCCTGAGTGAGAGCACGCATTAGCCACTGGGTTTCGCTACAAACGTTAGAAGGAAACAAGTAAACCAATACTAGGAAGACAGGGAGATCATTGGCACCTCACCGAAGGTCACCAACTCAACCTAACAAGATGACCTTCAACACGTGCACTTCGCTCCGCACCAACCAATCGGCTCGCTATGATTTTCCGGTGAGCTGTTGCCTGATTGCAAACCAGTTTTTCGTGTTTTCACCACACTTTGGAAACGGACTGAAACCGAGATCTAGATACGTCAAAGGGTTACTCGGGAGGTTAACCTGAGCAGCAATAGTTAAGGACTAGCGCCATCTCGTAACATTAACCAGAGTGAAGTGAAACAAATGTTTCCCCATACTTTTAATGACCACCTGTTTGCTATTACTGCCCATTTTGATGAGCAGCACACGGCTTCAGCGACACACGTGTTTCTGTTGTTATACCAGCTGCCAGGTGTAGTTAATAAATGGGCTGCACAAGTAAGAGTATAGGGAAAAACATGCGGGTAAAATGTGCAATATGTGTGACAGTCAGACAGTGATAACTACTTTCCAGTGGGCCGCAATCATCATCATCATCATCATCATCATCATCATCATCATCATCATCATCATCATCATCATCATCATCATCGATCTAAAGTCAAATATATAACTTAAGGTCAACATGCATTAAAAGAGAAAGGCTGGTTACATCCACCTGACAAAGCCCCCAGCAGGTAATGGTGCTGCAGTGCTGCATTGTGGGAGTTTGCATGATGCCTCTGAGAGTACTTTCAGGGTATGAACTCTGAGAGCCGGCGTAATGCGTTGCACAATTACTGGCTGAGGCTGAGTGGACTCCCAGTATTTACTGAGCAGGTAAGCTGGGCTGCAGCCAAGCAAAGGAGGCGAGATAACCGCAATAACATACATGTACGTGCACGTGTGCTGCATGGAGTGTGTGAAGGGCGTAATTGAAGGCAACATGGAAAAGCACTTGCTTGCCGTCCCATTCAATCCAATGTTTTATTAAGCAGTATGCTAATAGCGTAATTTAGAAGGTTTTATTAATGCCTTAATTAGCAAATTATTCCATTTCCAATTATTCCATTTCATGGAGAATGAATGCTCGAACAGATACAGAAGAAATCTCACATTAAAATTCAAGTCATTCTTCTTTGTCAAAAGGGAACTTCAATTATCTTTTAAAATCTCTTGAAAGAAATACAGATTTATGAAAGGGTTGGATCGAAAAAGATTCAAACACAAGACTAAAAAAAAGGGTGTTTCGGTCACGCTGCATTCAGTGCTAATTAGCAGCATGTGTCCGCTCTGAAAGAGGTCTGGAAATATGCACTTTGACACATGACTTTTAGAGCAACATGAGACGATTGCAGAACTTCAAAGAGGACAAAACATCTGTGTCCTGACTGCAGGTGCACCGGCGCAAAGACTGCTGAACAAAAGTATATTTGTGGCGTTTATGAAGCTGGAAGTAACCAGGCGGCACGTGACGGACACACGGGGCGGCAGGACGTGATGCTGGAGGACAGGCCATGGGATGCAACAGGAAGGCGCTGCTGACACATTGAGGCATGACATAACAGAATCACATTGTCGAGTTACAATACCAGAAACACGTATATTGTCCCGATTATTGTATTTAGTTTGTTGACATATACGCAGAAGTCCATGTACTGTAGGGAGGACAGGTCGGATTAGAGTTGGCTAGCAAACAGACGTTTCATCAAGTTCTCTGCAAAACAGAACGGTAAACTATATATTTCAAAATGGAAAAGGTTGTGCAAAAATACAACTTTGATCACATTGTGGCACGTCCAATATAGCCTTTGAGAGTACCGTTTGCTCCACATGGTAAACAAAAAGGTTCTGCTTCATTCGGTAAAGCAAAATAACATTTTATCAAGTAGGCAAATTCACAACAACCTATTTAACAAGCCTCAATGTGACAAGTCGATGGTTACGTGGGACATAAAGAAAGAAAATGATCTCTACCTAGCTTCCTCTGCACAGAACATTCTCATAATCATAAATAAACGTTGCAAAATTCCCATCTGGCCTTTCCAACATGCCGCACGTCATGCTATCCAGTCACATCTCCACCCACCACACTCCCGACGTCTCGTTAAAATCCAAGTGAATCAATTCTTTACAGCTAAATCGAGGTGGACCCAAACGTAATTGATGTTCAAGATCAGCATTTGCCAAAGGGACGGGTTCGCTCCACAGGTCTCGCACATGTGAAACGGCGAAAGTGACGAACACAGGGATTATCTAGAAATCGATGGAACCCTTCATCGAACCCTCTGATCCCCCGGCTGACGAGGAGCGCCTCCTTCTGCTCGGCCACATGAAGAGATTACCTGAGCGGGATTCTCATTAGACTAAAGAGGCAGGTGCTCCATCACCGGCGCTCCGTTTCCATCAGTCCCGCCTCCGCAGAGTAATGGGCTTCAGCGGGGGGCGGGACTTCATGTTTGTTTTTATTTGTCAGGCCTGTGCAGTCAATACAAGTAGGGATCACTCCTTTTAAAATCAGGAGGCAGGGATGGCAGGGGAGAAGTCTTCTTTGCTTACGAAGGTTCCTTAGTGAGTGGCGGTCACGAAAAGAGCCATTTGAGTAGATAGTAAGGAAAGGAGATACAATGCTTCCTTCGTTATCTCAAATAGCTTAGGATACACCGGAGCATCCTTTCAAAGGGTCCTAGGTGTTATCCGTTCCCTGTAGTGTGTTATATAGGTTTGTGTGCATGTAAATGGTCTGCAGAGGCTAACATCCCAACTTCCATAACATGGTGACATCATTATGTAACACAACATTAGCAAGCACTCCAACACATTGTGCTTGATGGGCTAAGGGGCGGGACATCTCTAAGCGGTTGACCAATCACAACAGAGCTGGCCAGCTAACCAATCAGAGCAGGCTGGGCTCTGGTTTCAGACAGAGGGTGAAAAGTGGTGCTGCAGCACAGGCAGTATGAGAAAAATAAAGAGCTTTTTGAAAATTAAAGCATAGAGACACTACATACTGATATACACCTGAACATCAGCAGGAGAGGACTCTTTAAAGTAGAGACACTACATACTGATATACAACTGAACATCAGCAGGAGAGGACTCTTTAAAGTAGAGACACTACATACTGATATACAACTGAACATCAGCAGGAGAGGACTCTTTAAAGTAGAGACACTACATACTGATATACACCTGAACATCAGCAGGAGAGGACTCTTTAAAGTAGAGACACTACATACTGATATACAACTGAACATCAGCAGGAGAGGACTCTTTAAAGTAGAGACACTACATACTGATATACAACTGAACATCAGCAGGAGAGGACTCTTTAAAGTAGAGACACTACATACTGATATACACCTGAACATCAGCAGGAGAGGACTCTTTAAAGTAGAGACACTACATACTGAACACCTGAACATCAGCAGGAGAGGACTCTTTAAAGTAGAGACACTACATACTGATATACATCTGAACATCAGCAGGAGAGGACTCTTTAAAGTAGAGACACTACATACTGATATACAACTGAACATCAGCAGGAGAGGACTCTTTAAAGTAGAGACACTACATACTGATATACACCTGAACATCAGCAGGAGAGGACTCTTTAAAGTAGAGACACTACATACTGATATACAACTGAACATCAGCAGGAGAGGACTCTTTAAAGTAGAGACACTACATACTGATATACACCTGAACATCAGCAGGAGAGGACTCTTTAAAGTAGAGACACTACATACTGATATACACCTGAACATCAGCAGGAGAGGACTCTTTAAAGTAGAGACACTACATACTGATATACACCTGAACATCAGCAGGAGAGGACTCTTTAAAGTAGAGGACACTACCTACTGATATACACCTGAACATCAGCAGGAGAGGACTCTTTAAAGTAGAGACACTACATACTGATATACACCTGAACATCAGCAGGAGAGGACTCTTTAAAGTAGAGACACTACATACTGATATACACCTGAACATCAGCAGGAGAGGACTCTTTAAAGTAGAGACACTACATACTGATATACACCTGAACATCAGCAGGAGAGGACTCTTTAAAGTAGAGACACTACCTACTGATATACACCTGAACATCAGCAGGAGAGGACTCTTTAAAGTAGAGACACTACATACTGATATACACCTGAACATCAGCAGGAGAGGACTCTTTAAAGTAGAGACACTACATACTGATATACACCTGAACATCAGCAGGAGAGGACTCTTTAAAGTAGAGACACTACATACTGATATACACCTGAACATCAGCAGGAGAGGACTCTTTAAAGAAGAGGACACTACATACTGATATACACCTGAACATCAGCAGGAGAGGACTCTTTAAAGTAGAGACACTACATACTGATATACACTTGAACATCAGCAGGAGAGGACTCTTTAAAGAAGAGACACTACATACTGATATACACCTGAACATCAGCAGGAGAGGACTCTTTAAAGTAGAGACACTACATACTGATATACACCTGAACATCAGCAGGAGAGGACTCTTTAAAGTAGAGACACTACATACTGATATACACCTGAACGTCAGCAGGAGAGGACGCTTTAAAGAAGAGACACTACATACTGATATACACCTGAACATCAGCAGGAGAGGACTCTTTAAAGTAGAGGCACTACATACTGATATACACCTGAACATCAGCAGGAGAGGACTCTTTATAGTAGAGACACTACATACTGATATACACCTGAACATCAGCAGGAGAGGACTCTTTAAAGTAGAGACACTACATACTGATATACAACCTGAACATCAGCAGGAGAGGACTCTTTAAAGTAGAGACACTACATACTGATATACACCTGAGCATCAGCAGGAGAGGACTCTTTAAAGTAGAGACACTACATACTGATATACACCTGGACATCAGCAGGAGAGGACTCTTTAAGTAGAGACACTACATACTGATATACACCTGAACATCAGCAGGAGAGGACTCTTTAAAGTAGAGACCACTACATACTGATATACACCTGAACATCAGCAGGAGAGGACTCTTTAAAGTAGAGACACTACATACTGATATACACCTGAACATCAGCAGGAGAGGACTCTTTAAAGTAGAGACACTACATACTGATATACACCTGAACACAGCAGGAGAGGACTCTTTAAAGTAGAGACACTACATACTGATATACACCTGAACATCAGCAGGAGAGGACTCTTTAAAGTAGAGACACTACATGCCAGTGGCTAACCGT
>JAMFTG010002284.1:0-16054 GCA_023974075.1 Chaenocephalus aceratus
AGAAAAGGCGTTATTATTTCCCTCGTAAGTGTTGATGTTAAAATCAGCGTTTCGTGCATCGTGTGTTTCCTATTTCTGTCTTTATTAAGAGCTAACAAACAAACAAACAACAAACACTCAGGGGTTAAACCAGTGCAGACAGAGTTCAGGTGGACGTCAACAAAACACAACATCATTAATGGGTTAATCACTCGGGTCGAGTACGGAAGAGTACGGAAGCCCAACGAGTACGGAAGAGTACGGAAGCCCATATCTGCCAAAAAAAAGAAGTCAAATATGGCACGTAAATTATTTAGATTCTTAAAACGTGAAATAAAACCCGGACCCTGTAGCGAGACTCAGAATAAATGAATACCAAAATATATGATTATAATTAATTACCCAAAATGATGCATCGCATACAAGTGATGGAAGGTGACGACTTCAGCTATCCAATTAAAAACTGCTCTTGAGATGATGGAAGTGAGTGTGTGTGTGTGTGAGAGAGTGTGTGTGTGTGTGTGTGTGTGGAGTGTGTGTGTGAGAGTGTGTGTGGTGTGGTCTAGTATTACTATACTTGTGGGGACCTAAATCTGTTTACATAGTCACGTGTGGGGGACTGGCTTCCCTTATGGGGACAAATTGGAGGTCCCCATAAGGGGGGTCATTAATTTTAGGGTGAAGACTTGTTAGGGTTAGGATAAGTCTCCAGGAAATGGTATGTGTGTGTGTGTGTGTGGTGTGTGTTGTGTGTGTGTGTTGTGTGTGTGTGTGTGGACTCGTAAAGACCTTTGAGGGTTTTCTCTGGGCAGAAATGAGCTTACATATTTCTGAAACTGTACAAAACAAAAACGTTCCCCTCCTCTCTTTTATGTGTGATGTGTTCTTTCTTTCAAATATAAATTATTTCCACTACACGACGTAACAATGACAACAACACAGACAGGACGTAGAAAATACATTCTGACCAACAGTTTCTACACAGTTAACTTTATACAAAAAAAAAGTCACATGACCTCAAGAATTCCAGCTCGGGTGTTTCTACGTGAATCCAGACGGTTCATTCCTGCTTCCAGGGACTCCAGAAAGACAGGACCTAAACCTTGGCTTGAAGTGCCTGAACTCTGGATTCACGAGTGCGTGTTTCTTAAGGGAGAAAAGCAAAGAACATCTCCATGAATTAATTTGAATTCTTAAATATTTGACAGCGTGTGACTTTAAGCGCTATAGGGTTCTAGTTGATCTAGAGGGTCGGTACAAAGTCTGGTTCTCCTTATTCTCTTCTTCTTCTTCTGCTTCTTCTTCTTCTCTTCTTCTTCTTCTTCTTCTTCTTCTTCTACCTTCTTCTACTTCTTCTCCTTCTTCTTCTTCTACGAGGAACACGAGCACTTTATATGAAGCTCACACCTGTTGTTCATCTTCACCCCTTGTATTAGTGTAGTTGCAGATTGTAGTGAACCCAAAGTGTTAGGATGAACACAGAACCTTCCGGATGACAACCTGCAGACGTTGGTGCTCAATTAGCATGCGTAGCATTAATTACCATTATGGGTGATTTGGACACTTTTATTGAGGATCTGGAATCCATCTCGGACATTTTTAGGATCTTAAATGTCAGTTTTAACCAGAAAGTGAAAGTATGTGTATCTGTGGGCTGGTTTTGATGAATTGTGGGTTGACTTGGAGGTTTTAGGGGATCGTCTGGATCGGACAGATTGTTATCTATATGAAGAAAAGCTGTCCACAGTCGAGGTAGTGATGTTCGTCTTGTGCTCTGCAGTATATCCAATGGCTGCAACACGGAGGTGGAATCAGTCCACAGAGCACGAATATGGCCACTTTCTGGTTTAAACTGCCACTTGTTATCCTGAACATGTCAGAAATGGATACGACATCCTCAATAACATCCAACACCTCTCGAAAAGTGTCCAAATTGAAAGCTATATTTTCACTATTGTCCACATAGGCTAGGGGTGTCAAACTCAAGGCCCGGGGGCCACATCCGGCCCGCGACTTCATTTTATGTGGCAACGCAAGAGCTTGCAAAGAATGTAATATGTTTATTATACGATTAAATGCCGCTTTACAGAATCAGGTTGCCCATAAACTACATGTCCCACAATGCATCTCGTTTTGTGACGCTGAAGAGACTTGCAATTATTTGCTTTCAGACGTAGTTAATTACTAAGTCATTATCCTATCCGATAATAATCCAGTTCAGAGGCAATAATGTAATATAACACATTATTTTATATATATTATATATTTATATATATGTATTTATTATATAGTTACAAACCGGCCCTTTGAGTGCAACCATAATGCTGATGTGGCCCGCGATGAAATTGAGTTTGACACCCCTGGCATAGGCTAAGACGCCGTTAGGGTTACGGTTAGTTAACGCTGTGCTAATCGTTAAATTGCTCAACATACAGTATGCAGGTTAGCATCCGGCAGTTCCTACGTTCTGTGGACCCTACGGTACATTTCTAACATCGAACTTCAGTGTCTCAACATCTCCAGGTGCACATGCTGGCACTGGACTATACACCTTCATCGTGCTTTAACGTCAGGATCCACATGGAGCTGGTCGTCGAGGACTTGTTGATGTTTCCCGCGTGAGCTTCGTAAAAAAGTGCGCCGGCCTCTCGCTGAGTCTCGCCGGTTCACCAGTCTCTCTAAGTGCTGGAGTTCCAGGTCTGTGGCGAGCGCTTTCCACGCCGTGTCTTTCTGCAGAAACACAAACTCTACGACCCGGTTTAAGATGACGAGGTGACGTTCCCAGAGGTCGTCGTGCCCCTCGGCGAATACTCAGCTTCGTCTTTGTTCGGGTGGGAGGAGTTATCCGACTTGCTGCGGGCTGAACTCCACCCCCATGACCGGCCCCGTGAACTTGGACTTGGGGCGAAGGCATGCGGTGCAGCAGAGCAGCGTCTTGAGGAAGGCGCGGCGCATCTCGTTGCTGGTGAGCGTGTAGATGAGGGGGTTCATGGCGGAGTTCAGGACGGCGAGAGCCAGAAACCACTCGGCTTTGTAGAGGATCGGGCAGCTGAGCGTCTCGCAGGCGGCGTCGAGAAGCAGCAGGATGAAGAGCGGAGCCCAGCAGGCGATGAAGCAACTCAACACGATGATGACGGTCTTCAACAAAGCCATCGACTTCTCTGAGCTTTTGATGTTGGCGCCAGAGTTCCCGCGGCCGTTGGACGCCTTGCGGAAGACGAGTTTGCGACTACGCGTTCGCACCAAAGCGTAGATTCGGGCGTACAGAACCACGATGGCGAGGAGGAGGATGCTGAAGACGGTGGTGCAGAACAGGATGTAGGTCTTGTGGTAAAGCGGCAGAACGGTGGAGCATCGAGTCATACTTTGGATGCAGTTCCAGCCCATCAGAGGAAGACCGCCAAGGACCGCCGCGATCATCCACACCGTGCTGATCAGCAGGAAGACGCGGCACGTGTTCCCGTTGTTGTGCAGCTTCATCTTCAGCATGGTGAGGTGGCGTTCGATGGCGATGGCCAGAAGGCTGAAGACAGACGCTGCCAACGCCACGAACATGCTTCCCTCCCGGCAAAACCACTGCGTTGGCGTCAACTTGTAAGTGTTGGCGCCGGAAAGCAAGATGTTGGCGGTGTAAACGACGCCAGCAAGCAGGTCGGATAACGCCAGGTTCCCGATGAAGTAGTACATGGGCTTGTGGAACTTCTTGGTCCTCCAGATGGTGGTGAGCACCAGGATGTTCTCCAGGATGATGAAGCAGCACACGATGATGAAGACCACGGAGTCCGCCTTCAGGCCCGAGTCCTGCTGAGGCTTGCGGTATTTCCCGGTGAAGTTGTAGTGTTTGGCGATCAGGTCGGAGTAGCTTTCCTCAGCCATGGCCCTGCAGGGCAGCGGGGGGTCCACCAGGGGGCGCCAAGTCCTCACGCTTCAGCCTTCATGTCAGCAGGGCATCCTGAAAACTAGGAGAAATGACCACATCAACTCAGGTCTCAACAATCTGCGCTGGCTTCCTAGGACACACTTCAAAATGCTACTTTCAAGTACAAAGCACTTCATGGATTGGGAATACATGTCAGAGAGGCTATGGCAGTCTGGCACTAATGTACATTCCCCAAAGATATTGAAGTGACTGTTATTTTGTACATTGATTGTTGTGCTTGTATCTATGTCTTAATGTCTTAATGTTTCTGATGATTTACATATTCTCTCATTTGTGTTCTGGCTTGTGGGAAACGGTATTTCGATCTCTCTGTAGTACACACAACCTGAAAGATTGACAATAAAGTTGACTTCACTTCACTGCTAGAGCCAAACGTCTCTTCTCATCAGGAGGTTCACTCGATGTCTCCGGAGTCAGAACCACATCTGCTGAGGCAGCTTTGAGCTTTTATTGAACCACAAGCCTGGAACCAACTGCCTGCTGTCCCGAGATGCTTTATCTTTGCACTTTTAGCTGCAGCCCGTATTTTATCACTTTTATGAATTGTCTTTGTTTTGTTTTTAATTATTATGTATTAAATGCCGATGTGGAGCACTTTGAATATAGACACATAAACTAACCTTGAACCTTGAACCTTGAAGAAGAGTCCGGGGGCTGGGGGGGGCATCGTCCTGCAGGGGGGGGGGGGGGGGGGGGGGGGGGGGGGCACCACAGGAACATTTGAATACAAGTTATTGAACAAACAAAAAGACCTTTGCCCTCAGTCAGCACTTCCTCGGTTTAACTTGCATCTCAAGTCAGTTAGAGATTCAAGACTCAAAGGTCTTTCCGTCTTAAAGCTGCGGTGCAGAAATTGCAATGAAATTCTTCTGACCTGAGCTCCAATCAACTGTATCATAAGCTGAGTGGAGGAAACATCTTTAGGAGCAACTTCTTAAACACACCCAGAGTCCCTTAACCAGGATGTACTTTAAATATCCCTTTGAGTCACTTCAGAGTTAATGAAACAGTCCATAAAGTGCCTATATCAGCTCGTTAAAGGCAACTTTCAGAGCTGTAGTTGTTCAACCGGAGGGTACATCTGTCTGTGATGTGCTGTGAAGCAGCCGAACAGCTTTGAGTCACCTCGCGGACAGAATAAAACCTCAAAAAAACTGTTTTTATCACGAAAAAATGTCCCTTAAATTAAATATGCAGATTTATACTTTTAGCTTGGTTTTATATAGAGAGGCTACAGTACAGTAGGCTACAGATGGAAGACATACAACTTAGAGTCAATAAGGAGTTCATCAATTATATTCCAATGACTGAGTCTTTGCACGAGGCTCATTAAAAACAACTTTAAGCACTAACATCGCGTTTTTTAATCCACAAATCGTCCCTTAAATGGAGATCGTACACTTTTACGTACATTTCCGTCAGAAAGCAAAGTGCTGAAATGACAGGTAATAAAACCTCCATTCATGATTCTCACACGAGTTTTTAGCCAAGTAAATGTCCCTTAAATCTCGCCACAACTTCCCTTAAAGCCACATTAAGGGTTAATAATGAAACGTCTATATTTATGTTAAAAACTTTTAAAGCTTTCTGATCAAATAATAAGCTTTTTAAATAACAAACAAACATTCTTAAAAACACATTTAACATGTTACTTTATAGTGTCTTTCCTTAAATGTAAGGTCCCTTAAGGGAAATATAATACATGGATAAAAGAATATTAACGACCTCGAGCGCATTACGTCTCCTCCCAACATGGTTGTTTAAATGTTATTCTATAGTCCGTATGAATGCATCGATCATTGATTGGTTCTAATGAACGGTTACATTGTTCGATAAGGTTTGTTCCGGCACAAATGAATACAAGCCGTCCCTGGATCAGTTCATAGTATCACTACTTTAACTCGCTTTTAAATCCGTTAACGTGTTATTTATTTACTTTCCGTTAAACCCGGATTTCTTTCATCAAATCAAAGAAGCGGCTTCTCGAGTCTCAGCGGGATAACTCTAGATAAACTTTATTTAAACATTTAAAGCAACACGAACGCTTGTATCGAAGCTCTTTGTAAACTTTAGTGGAAATAAAAACTGACTTTAATTTAAATGAAAGAGAGATTTTTACCTTCAGTGAGAGTCCGGAGGAAAAGAGTCCGACAGAGAGAGCAGCCTGAGAGAGAACACACACACACGCGCGCACACACACACACGCACACACACACACACACACACACACACACACACACACACACACACTCTCTCTCTCTCTCTGAGGATGAGGAGGATGAAGATGCTCCTCCTGTTCTCCTCTTTGTATTTGTGGTCCTTTTATTCTCAGTGGAAACTAAGCAGGTCAAAAATAACAATAATAAAATTTAAAAAATGAAAGTAAAGAAATGTATAATGAAAATAGATGAATAAATAGATTCACACTCAGAACAGATTCATTCCATTTTAATTTTAATTAAAAAAAAACATAACAAGAAATAATAATAGAAAAACTGTATACACAAAATAAAAACACAACATTACAAAGTGACTTGCAAAGTAATTCATAAAAACAAATAAAAAACAAATAAATATATATTTTATAATCATCAAAATCAAAAAGGGTAAAAAGGTAATTTTGTTTAAGAAAATCAGATTTCTATTGATTTAAATGTATGAACAAATGACAGAAAAGTTACTATAATAATAGCTAATAATACAAATATCACTTCTTTTGTTTCCATGGGAACTAACCAGCTGATCCCCCCCCCCCTAATATTGACCCTCTGACCCCATTATGAGAGGTCAGCAGGGGGTTCTTTCGGGGGGGGGGGGTGCAAACAGAAGAAGAGCTGGAGGTTAAACATTAACTCTGATGGAGTCATTTCAGCTCATTCAGAAGTAAACATAGCAACAACAACAACAACAACAACAACAACAACAACAACAACAACAACAACATACACAACGTAGAAAAAGTTAATTTCTGCATTTGTTTTTGTCTATCCTCATTTGATCAATTTAAAAGATGGTTTGACATAAAAATACCTCATTGATTCAGATCTAGCCTGTTTTTCTGTTTGTTACCGAGACGTTGTGTATTTTCAGTTTGTTTTTTGGGACGATTCTCCAACTTCAATTATGTCGAATAAACACAGCTGTGACAACAACCAAACAGAGGACCATATCTGTCCTGCACTGCTGAGATGCCATCCATATGCTAATGCGGCACAAGCTAACGTTAGATGTTGCTCACCAACTGTGGCTGTGGCTGCGAGGGAGTGCGGTCGTCTTTCCACCAGAAGGTTGTGGGTTCGATCCCAGCCCGTGCAGTCAACATGTCGATGTATCCTTGGGCAGGATACTTAACCCCTGAGTTGCTCCCGATGGCCAACGGTGTGTGAATGTGTATGAATGTTAGTTCCTAGAGTAACATACACTGCTCTGTATGAATGGGTGAAAGACATGTAGCATGTAAAGCGCTTTGAGGGGTCTTAAAGACTGGATAAAGCGCTATATAAGTACAGTCCATTTACCATTTACTAACTAATGTCAACACATATCTGATATTTTGCAGACGGTGTAGCTTTGAGCTTCTGTTTTCTCAAGGAGCCAACGTACTTCCTGAGAAACGGGCGACGTTTTTGAGACTTGGTGTTTCACGGCATTTCGTGTTATAGTCACGAAATTAATTTATTATATTGATTCGTGTTCACCAACACGATTTTTCGTGTCACACAGAACGATTTTAAAAGCGATGTATTTCTATTGGTAGTTTCGTGCTGCACCACGTCTTTTTGTCCGCTCGGGTCTTGGAAGACGAGAAGCTGTGGGGTTCATCTTACCCCAAGCCTAACCCGATCCCTTTGATTTTAAACAGTATAATGTCTGAGTTTTTTTGCCGTCTGCGAGGAAAATAAATGGCTCAAAGCCTCAGAATACTGAAATCTGTATTTTTTAAATCTGTTTTTCCTTTTAATTTGTTATTATTTGGTGCAGGCACGAAACATGTAGTTCAGGGTTTCCTATACTTGGGCCCAGGTATATTAACGGCCGCCCAAGTATATTTTCGCGACCCATTTAGTTTTTCACACTCAACTATAAATGAACCAAAAATTGCATTTAACTCCAAAATACAAAATAAAATCTTACCGGGGGGGCATGCCCCTGGACCCCCCTAGAGGATTTGAGGTTGACCCCCACTAAAAATCACATGGATAGGTTCCTAAATACATTTATAAATACATGTATTTGTTTAAATAGTAACCCATTTCCATATGTTCATGTGTGGGTAGTAGATTTAAACTATAGGGCTATCATTATGGGCCCTGCCTGTACCTGTTCGCTCTGCCATCGCGTGAAGGGTCTGCTAACAAGCGACCAACAGAAAGGTTAATGTTAATGTTGTTGCACGTCACCTGAACCCCCCCCCCCCCGCTACCACCACCCCCCCAGGCAAGTATATTTCAGATCTGTGGGAAACACTGTAGTTACCAATAGAAATACATTGCTTCTAAAATCGTCTGTGTCAGAATACTGAAATCTGTATTTTTTTTAATCTGTTTTTCCTTCTAATTTGTCATTATTTACATCGCTTTTAAAATCGTTCTGTATGACACTAAAAAAATGGCGAAATCATGTTGGTGAAAACGAATCAATTTCGTGACTATAACTCGAAATGCCGTGAGACTGGTTTGTAATGTCGGACCAACACGGCGACGACGTCAACAACCAAATAAGGAACGATATCTTTCCTGCACTGTTGAGATACCGTATGCTAATGTGGCACGAGCTAGCGTTAGATGTTGCCAACCCAAACTAATGTCTGTTATTTTGCAGAAAATGTAGCCTTGAGCTTCAGTTAGAAGACGGGCGGTTTTGGCGCAGAGCGTTGGTCATCAGATCAAGGGGCGTTGGTGAACTCCAGTTCGAATCCCGCCTCGGCCGCCACTGCGTCAGGCCGTTGTGTCCTTGGGAAAGACACTTACCCGCATCTGCTCCTGTGGGTAAAGTCCGCAGTAATGACTCTTACATGTCTAATATGTGTAATGTGTACTGTAGCACCTGTAAAAGCGCTCTAATAAAAAATGTAATGCATTATTATTATTATTATTATTATTATTATTAAGACATTTGACAGACTTGGTGTTTCAGAATAATGAGGTGTTCAATATTGTTGCACCAACCCAGCGAAAACCTCAACAATCAAGTAAAGAACAATATCTGTGTGGACATAGCATAGCTTAGCATAGCTTAGCATAGCTTAGCATAGCTTAGCATAGCTTAGCATAGCATAGCATAGGTTGGATGCTATGAAGATGGTAATGTAGCATATTTCATTCTCTTGCACTATTGTATCTGTTTTATTTGTTTACTATCCTATATATTCCTGTTGCTCTGTTGGAGGAGCCTGTAGCTAATGTGCTAATGACAATAAAGCCTTGAGATTGAGATTGAGATATATTTGCGTTATGTTGCTAACAAACAGTGCTAACAACAGCTATTGTAGGCATTACATTTGGAATGGGATTAGTTTATGTATGGTGTGGTTAGCGTTGTATTGTATTTCCCTTTGTAAACATGGGCACTATATAGGAGGAAAAGTCACCGTGTCGCCTTGATGAGAAGGAAACATGCTACACAACAGGCTGATGGGGGCACGTAGCATGACGAGCTAACGCTGTGAGTCATTAGCGGTCATTCCTGTAACCGCTCTGACTTCCAGAAAATAATACCGTGTTTTCGCTTCAGGACAGGAAGTGTTTATCACACCTCGGAGCACTGATGATGTTTTTATCTGTACCCACACAGGAGCTCAGAGAGGTGCATTGTGGGAAGCCCCTCTGTGGGATCTCTGCACTGTGACCTCACTTCCTGTCCAGGCGGCTCCATTGTTTCAGGCCTGCTGGTCAAACTGGAGCAGCTGGTTAACTGTTGGGAACTAAACTACTGGGAACACTGGAAATACACTGGGAATATAGTGGAAATATACTGGAACTACGATGAGAAAATGCAGCGTATCATTTTGGAAATAAGGGGAATATTTATTTTTGCATGTAAAATGAATACATTGGAATTATAATGGGAATATACTCAGTATAATAGGAAATACACGATATTATGGGAATATATTGGATATATATTGGATGTAATGGAAATATACTGGAATTATAATAGACATTTTTGTAATTTGAATGTGAGTCTACAGGGTTTACTGTAATGGAAACATACTGGACATTATGGGAATATGTTGGATGTATTGGGAACCAACAGATAATGATGGGAATAAACATAATTCATTGGAATATATAGAACTACTGGGATTATACTGGAACCAGGGGCGGCCTGGGGCTAAAAATCAGCCCGGGACTCTCGACTGGCCCACTTCGGTACCGCCGGCCCACGTCGGTACAGCCGGCCCACGTCGGTACAGCAAGCAAATACCCACTTCAGTCCGCCACTGACTGGAACTGTGAGCAATATATTGGAGTTTTTAATGGAAATACACTGGATATGATAGAAATATACTTAATATTATGAGAATAATACAATGAAATATTAGGAATATACTGGATTGCACTGATTTTTAGATCTCTAACTGGTGATATAGTGTTGACATAATGGGATGTACTGGATATACTGGGAATACACGTGTTTTTAGAACTCTAACTGGTGATAGTATGTGGATACTGTGGAATGAAATACAGTTTTTTTGATACCAGTCCAGTTGGTTTCCAGAGTCTGAAAGTGGAGCTGAGATGAGGAGCCGCTGAAGGGGGGGAGGTGAATGGGGTTGTGGGTAACAAAGGCCTCTTTCCTCCACTGACTGTATTCAGACTCTGCATAGCTGAGCGTCACCATGACCACCGAGGGAACCAAAGGGGGGAAACTCCGAAAAACTGAAGACCAGAATCACTACAGACCCTCAAACTCAGAAGATGCCTTATTAAAGAGGCCCTATTATGCTTTTTTGTGGGTTCAGCAGGAGAGGACTCTTTAAAAGTAGAGACTCTCCATACTGATTTACACCTGAACATCAGCTGGAGAGGACTCTTTAAAGTAGAGACACTACATACTGATATACACCTGAGCATCAGCAGGAGAGGACTCTTTAAAGTAGAGACACTACATACTGATATACACCTGAACATCAGCAGGAGAGGACTCTTTAAAGTAGAGACACTACATACTGATATACAGCTGAACATCAGCAGGAGAGGACTCTTTAAAGTAGAGACATTACATACTGATATACACCTGAACATCAGCAGGAGAGGACTCTTTAAAGTAGAGACACTACATACTGATATACACCTGAACATCAGCAGGAGAGGACTCTTTAAAGTAGAGACTCTCCATACTGATATACACCTGAACATCAGCAGGAGAGGACTCTTTAAAGTAGAGACACGACATACTGATATACACCTGAACATCAGCAGGAGAGGACTCTTTAAAGTAGAGACACTACATACTGATATACACCTGAACATCAGCAGGAGAGGACTCTTTAAAGTAGAGACACGACATACTGATATACACCTGAACATCAGCAGGAGAGGACTCTTTAAAGTAGAGACACTACATACTGATATACACCTGAACATCAGGGGAGAGGACTCTTTAAAGTAGAGACACTACATACTGATATTCTTTCACACACACATACGGGTATTGGGCCGAGGGCGACACCGTACTTCCGGTATCCGGCATTTTACGCGAGGGGCAAGCAGGCCGAGGGTTTAGCCGTACACCGTCTAGGTGTTGCTAAGCTTCCTGTACTGAATATCATAGTGTATTGCCTTAATCAATATCTAGCCAACTCTAAAATACCACATATATGCAATGGCATGATAATATTATTGTGACAAGTGGGGTGTTCACCTGGTGTTTCCAGAAGATAGACGTAGATGCAGCCAAAATCGACGAAGGCCACTTTCGAGGGTCGTTTTCCGATACATCTGCAGGCAGTCTGTAAGGGCGATCGGACAACCCACACAGCTCTAGTTCACGCTGGTAACGACCTCGAGCACACCCCTCAAGTCCAGAGATGTAATCCGAAGACATGCAGCCATTTCTTCGGTCGTTAATTCCGAAAAAAAACCTAGTGCGCTCTGCCTGGCTACGTTAGCTAGCTGTTTATATTTGCACCTCCAGGAAAATGGCGTATTTATATATATATATGGCGCGCGTTGCATTGTGGGTAGCTCGTGACGTCACTGTGTGTGAAAGAATACACCTGAACATCAGCAGGAGAGGACTCTTTAAAAACGAGCTACAACGTTAGCATAGCATTGGTCCAAACTCCATTCGGGAAACAAGCAATAAAGAGACAAACCGTGAACGTCTTATAAATGACCGTCTTGATGGAGTTATTTCTGCATCCTTAATATATGTTTATTGACATTAAAGCTAAATGTGTTCATGCTTCATCAGTAAACCTTATTCATTCTGTAAGTAATCACTAACGATCCCGAGGACTCGTTATTATTCTTCTTCTTCATGTTGGACCCAAACTTTTCTCTGCAGTGAAACTCCAGAACATCTGCAGCCTGTAATTATGGTTTGGACTGTAAAAGTGTGTGTGTGTGTGTGTGTGTGTGTGTGTGTGTGTGTGTGTGTGTGTGTGCGTGTGTGTGTTTAACAGGAAAGCATTAGCCAGCTTCTTCCTCTCTGACTTCCTGTGATGTGATTCGTTGTTTCCCCAGTGCTAAGGAATGTGGCGACCCGCCATCGTTTCCCTCAGAGGGGAGGGTATCTGTGTGTGTGTGTGTGTGTGTGTGTGTGTGTGTGCCAGTGTGTAGTTATGCTGTGTGTGTGTGTGTGTGTGTGTGTGTGTGCCAGTGTGTAGTTATGCTGTGTGTGTGTGTGTGTGTGTGTGTGTTGCCAGTGTGTAGTTATGCTGTGTGTTGTGTGTGTCTGGAGTTCCAGCGTTCACAACAAACACCACAGAAGAAGACGTCACAGCTGTTCCTTGGATCTTATCCCGTGTTTCCACGGTCAGGTTTCATCAGTGAAATGCAGCCGGTCTGAAAGTACGAGTTGGTCTTTGTGAAACGTTCCCTCTCCGTTTTATTATTACTCAGCTTCTGATCATTCCTGGTAAATTCCTCAACCACAAATGGAAATGTTCAGACTCTGCGGCTTGCTGTTGAACTCGAGCAGAGCCGGAACTCAAAGCAGAAACCTTTCACATTCGAAAGGACGTCTTTCTGGTTTTATTGTTTTCCAGTCAGGGCTTTCTCTAGAAGTATACGAGTTCTGCGTCTCCGATCTTGTTTATAAGATACACCAATTCTCTCGAGAACATGACGCCCGTATACAAGATGTCATGACCATAGACTGTATATACAAAGCTCATGACGTAAACAACAACGTGACGTAAACAACAACAACAACGTAAAAACAAAGCTGTGTCTGCCGTCTGACGCTCTGTTGGATTCTCAGATTGCTGAGTCATTATACAGTTTTTGTACGAAAATAAATATTGTCACATTTTACGGGGAAATCTGCATTTTAGTTTGAGGGCGCGCGCTGAGAGTGAGAAGGCGCCCCGGTGTAGACCCCGGTGTAGACCACGGTGTAGACCCCGGTGTAGACCCCGGTGTAGACCACGGTGTAAACCACGGTGTAGACCCCGGTGTTAGACCACGGTTGTAGACCCCGGTGTAGACCACGGTGTAGACCACGGTGTAGACCACGGTGTAGACCCGGTGTAGACCCCGGTGTAGACCCCGGTGTAGACCCGGTGTAGACAGAACCCTGATATTATATCTCTGTTCTATTTAAAGACTCCATTGGGTAATAACACAGAGTTCATCTGCATTAACAGTAAACTGTGACCGTCCACTGACCTCACCAGGAAGTTCACTGGAGTTCAGATCAATAGAATATTTAAGTAGAGGACGTCCTTAGCTGCTGCGGGAAGTTACTTAGAGTTTTATCCATCTCAGTGAAAGATTGATGAGATACTTAACAGTTTTTTAGTACACAGTTTAAACTGCGGTCTGAGATAATAGGGCAAATAGGCTGATGCTACGTATGTTAGCCTGTTAGCACAGATGGGACAACACCAACTTCCTCTGACATTTACACGGTCATTTTCATTTCCTCAAAAGAATTTATAAAATGAACGAGACATTTAAAATGTGAATGGAGACAGGTAGAGCGGATGAAGAGATAAGGGATGAGGGAAGGGATAAGGGATGTCCGGGTAATGGATGAGGGATAAGGGATAAGGGATGTCCGGGTAATGGAGAGGGATAAGGGATGGTCCGGTAATGGATGAGGGATAAGGGATGTCCGGGTAATGGATGAGGGATAAGGGATAAGGGATGTAGGGATAAGGGATAAGGGATGTGGGGATGAGAGGTGAAGGGATAAGGGATGTCCGGTAATGGATGAGGGATAAGGGATGTCCGGGTAATGGATGAGGGATAAGGGATAAGGGAGTAGGGATGAAGGGATAAGGGATGTCCGGGAAATGGATGAAGGATAAGGGATGTCCGGGTAATGGATGAGGTAAGGGATAAGGGATGTAGGGATGAGGGGTGAAGGATAAGGGATTCCGGGTAATGGATGAGGGATAATGGATAATGTATGTCGGATGAGGGGTGAGGGATAAGGATGTCCGGGTAATGATGGGATAGGGATAGGGATGTAGGGTGAAGGGATAAGGGATGTCCGGGTATGGATGAGGGATAAGGGATGTCCGAGTAATGGATGGGGATAAGGGCTAGGGATAAGGGATAAGGGAAAGGGATAAGGGATGTAGGGCTGAGGGTGAGGTAAGGGATAATCCGGGTATGGATGAGGGATAAGGATAAGGGCGTAGGGTTGAGGGGTGAAGGGATAAGGGCTCAGGGATGTCCGGGTAATGCTAAGGGCTCGGGATGTAGGGTTGAGGGGTGAAGGGATAGGGATGTCCGGTAATGGCTCGGGATAGGGTAGGGATGAGGGGTAAGGGATCAGGGTGTCCGGGTATGGATGAGGGATAAGGGCTAAGGGATGTAGGGATGAGGATAGGGCTAAGGGCGTAGGGTTGGGGTGAAGGGATAAGGGATGTCCGGGTAATGGAGCGGAGGGGATGTCCGGTTGTAAGGGATACGGGATTTAGGATGAGGATGAGGGGTGAAGAGATAAGGGATGTCCGGGTAATGGCGAGGGAATAGGGATGTTGGGATGTCGGCATGAAGGGATTAGTTATCAGTTAAGTTATTATTTGACATGTTAGCACCAAGTGAAGAGAACATTTCTGAGAGTTTGAGGATCAGATTTTACTCGTCAATAGGTTTCAGCAGGTTTTTGTGGTTTTCTTTGTTTGGCATGATTACAGAAAAAACCTCTGGAATACTGGTGTGTATTTGGTTGAAGCATTTAGCATGGACCAAGGAGAACACGTTTCTGAGCGGCCTCGAAGCTGATTCAGCGATTATCTCTCACGCATGGAATCACCAAAGTGAAAACAGGCTCAGATCTCTCTGACTGTGTGTTGTTGTAGTTTTGCTGCAGAGAAGGAGGTTTGAGAGAAGACCCAGCCTGGATGTCCACTGTAGAGGGGTACAGGGGGACATGGGGGAGACAGGGGGAGGATGGGGGTGTCGAGGCCTCTTAGCATTCAGCGGCGCGCTCATTAGACATGCAAAGCTGCAGGGTTGGAGCTGCTGGCCTGAATGAGCCGGCTTTGTCCTGTAATTGGAGATGTTTTCTGTGGGAGCCACAAAGAAACCAGGGCCCTCCTCACCCTCCCTCACCCTCCTCACCCTCCCCCACCCTCCTCACCCTCCTCACCCTCCTCACCCTCGTGAGCGAACGTGTTGCATAAAGATTCAGTTTCCAGGAAATCGTCCAATTAAAGACTCAAATTTGGAGAAACGACACAAAAACGTCTCATTAACCTGCTTTTTACCTGCAGCCATAAACACCTGTTTAACATGGTCATCATCAATCATCATCATCATCATCATCATCATCATCATCATCCTCATCATCATAAGTTATGTTCCCTTAAAGTAATGTTATGTTCCCTTAAAGTAATGTTATGTTCCCTTAAAATAATGTTATGTCCCTTAAAGTAATGTTATGTTCCCCTTAAAGTAATGTCATGTTCCCTTAAAGTAATGTCAGTTCCCTTAAAGTGATGTTTGTTCCCTT
>JAMFTG010002285.1:0-41699 GCA_023974075.1 Chaenocephalus aceratus
TGTGAACACACAGGAGGAGTTGCTCTGAAACCCAAACGCTGTGTAGAAAGCTCCGTCACCTGGTCAGTGGAAGCCTCTCCAGCCCTCAGGCGTGCGTAGGCGCGGTCGTCCTCAGTGCGCACAGAGGCCAGGTCGTAGCGGTAGTTGTAGGTGAGGTCCACTGGCTCATCTGGGTTTTCAGCCTCCAGAAGCCTGCAGTGCCTCAAAGCCTGATCCCACGTCTTCTTCTCCTTCACCAGAACCAGAGTCTCATCGTAACACAAGAACCTGAACTCTCTGTCACATCTCAAGTCATTCCATTTGTGAGTATTCATGTAAATGACAACACATTTCTCATCATCATTGCTATTTGGTTGACCTGCAAGAAGTAGAAAAAGTGTTTGACATTATTCACAAAACAAACCAGACACATTTCTTTATTTTCCAGTTTTTGCTTTAACTCAGAAACACTATTGATAGAAAGTGAGGAGAAGGTTGGTGAACACCAGAGTAGTAGTAATGATACTGTTTCAATCACATTAGTATGCATAACAAGTGACAGGTGGACACGCCCCCAATTATGCAAATGAGCTAAGTCCGTCTCCTATTGGCCAATGAGCTAAGGCCCGCCTCCCATGTCCCACCTCCCATTCTTTGATGTCAGATTGGCGTGAAAGCCCCCCCCGGCGTGATTCTTTTGTTGTATCGATTAAGATAGTTAAGGTATTTGACCCCTGACCCTGAGAGTGGAGTAATTAGATTAGCCCCAGGCACCCCCTTTGTGTATAGGTCTTTTGTTGTATTGATTAAGGTATTTGACCCCTGACCCCGAGAGTGGAGTAATTGGACTGCAATTAGATTACCCCCAGGCACCCCCTTTGTTGTATAGGTATTTTGATGTATTGAATAAGATAGTCTCTTTGACCCCTGCCCCTCAGAGCCCTTTGTTGTCTAATCTAATTAGCCTTTGATGTTTGCCCTTTGATGTGATGTGTAATTTCACATTGATGAAAGCCTCTGTATAAATGAACCTCCTAAGGCTATGACCGGTGTATAGAGATATGCTCAAAACTAAATTTAAAAAAGACAGACAATTCAGCTTACCAAGTCAACCGTCTGAAGCGCCAGTCAAGAAACGAATGCGGCATCGGGGGATGGGTTCAGAGTACAGCTTCTTTCTGGTCATGTGTGTTGGAGGAGGGGCTCTGTAAGGAAGGTTGAAGGAAGGAGCAGGATTTCTCCCCCGGTTTGACTGCAAAAGGCTTCTCTAGTAGATTCTGCCTGCAGGGCCACATGATGCCATGACCACACACACACACACACACACACACACACACACACACACACACACACACACTCACTGAGACACCTAAAAAACGTTATTGCCCTCTCTAGATCTGATTCAGTCTTTGTTTTAAATGATATGTGAGTGCTAAGGATGTTTCTTTTAAAGTTGTTTGTGAAACTGTTAACTACAAGGAAGTATCTGCGTGCAAAGAGGGTATTCATATTAATTTAAAAGATCTTGTTTAGTTTTTTATTAGTGATAACTAAGGATGTTCTCTTTAGTTGTAGGATTGTGAACTAATGTATAATTACTTTTATTAACTATAGGTTTGCATCCATTAAAGTGTATCTTACAGTTCCTTTGTGAGTGAATTACACACACATCTGCAGAGTGTCAATAAAAAGTGTTACGCAGTGACTGACATTCTGTATGGGAGTTCACACCCGAGCTGCTGCAGGGGGTTGAGTATGTTTTGGCTCTCGGGGGATGGTGGGTTAAGAGACAGATTCTTAACTAAATCTTTACACATAAATCTGCCGAATGTCTGTAAAAAAAAAGTCTTTAAATAAAAAAACTTGCCTTTTTTAGAGTCAGAAGCCTAACGAAATCTCATCAAACAGAGTACTTTATGTTAGTGGTCCTCTTTTATACACAAAAGTGTATCTTTGCTGTATGATGTACTATTAGATTTTGTTGTACCCATAAAGAATGTGTGTTTCTGCCCCATTTCACTCCATATGGCTCCAGGCTGATCAGAACAAAAGTGTCCACGGGGGTTCAGAGTACAGCCTCTTTCTGGTCATGTGTGTTGGAGGAGGGGCTCTGTAAGGAAGGTGTACTTTCAAATTATAGCTCACTCGAGATGGTTTCTCCAAAATGACAGGTTTTGCATACATAAAAAGTGTATCTTACAGTTCCTTTAGTTGTAGGATTGTGAACTAATGTATAATTACTTTTATTAACTATAGGTTTGCATCCATTAAAGTGTATCTTACAGTTCCTTTGTGAGTGAATTACACACAAATCTGCAGAGTGTCACTAAAAATGTGTTACGCAGTGACTGACATTCTGTATGGGAGTTCACACCCGAGCTGCTGCAGGGGGTTGAGTATGTTATGGCTCTCGGGGGATGGGGGGTTAAGAGACAGATTCTTAGTTTTTGGACTGCCTCAGGGGGTTAACGAAATCTACTAAAACAAAGTACTTCATTATCTACTTTTTTCAGCTTTTATACACAAAAGTGCAGGGAAGGTAGGCAGATTTAGAACACTATCTGTGCGATAGTGTTAGTGTTCCCTGCCCTTAAGAACAATTAACACACACACACACACACACGCACGCACGCACGCACACACACACACACACACACGTTGGAGTTGCCCCTTGATGTGAGGATTTGAGATAAGCAGGGGATGTTAATCTATATGTTAATTAAGACACTCACTAAGACACCTAAAAAACGTTATTGCCCTCTCTAGATCTGATTCAGTCTTTGTTTTAAATGATATGTGAGTGCTAAGGATGTTTCTTTTTAAGTTTTCTGTGAAACTGTTAACTACAAGGAAGTATCTGCTTGCAAAGAGGGTATTCATATTAATTTTGTTTCATTTCACAGATCCACCTTGATTGTTGTTGTGAGGGGTGAAGGAAGAGGGACGGGGGAGGAAAATTCAGAGGATGAAGAAGCAGAAAACATAACTTGTTTTGTAAAACGGACAGCACGTCAGTTTCAAGAAAGATGACACAGTGTTTATGCATGACATGCAAAATATCTTGAAGCCCTATTTAAAAAAAAAAGGTACAAGTATATTGTGTTGAAAATATCGCAAAAAGTCGTAATATTGTATAATGTATTAGTTGCATGTTGTATTTTGCTAGAAATCACTATGTCGTTTTTCAAAAAATATAATGGAAAAAGGAGAGAAAGACAAAAAACAAAATATCACAGTATGTTGAAAAAATATGAAAAAAGTAATGTTGTGTTTAAAATAACATGAAAGAAATCAAAGTAACGCCTCTAAAAAACATATATTTAGAAAAGTACTGTTAGTCATGTCAAGTTATCAAGACTGCTGTGTTACATCGAAACAGTGTTAAAATCACAAACTTGCCTTTTTAGAGAGACATAAAGAAAACAAATTCCTTACAAATCAATGAATATTTTACCCGGTTAAAAAGGTTTGCATCCATTAAAGTGTAACTAAAAGTATCGTAGTAGCACAAGAAAAGAGAATAAAGCATTGATGTCAACAAAACAGCCTTGTTTCACTGAAATAGCCTCAAAATCACAAACTGACATTAAGAGTCAGAATCCTAATTAAATCTGCTAAAACAGAGTACTTTCATGGTAGTGGTCAGCTTTTAAAAAGAATTCAGTAACTTTCTCAGAGAATTAAGCATAAATCTGTCAAATGTTCAAAACAGCCTTGCTTCACCGAATTAGCCTCAAAATCACAAACTGCCATCAAGAGTAAGATTCTTAAAGAAATCTACTGACACAAAGTACTTCATTATCTACTTTTCAGCTTTTATACACAAAAGTGTATCTTTCAGTAACTTTCTGAGAGAATTTAAGCATAAATATGTCAAAGATTCTTAACACAGATCGCACAGATAGTGTTCTAAATCTGCCTACCTTCCCTGCACTTTTGTGTATAAAAGCTGAAAAAAGTAGATAATGAAGTACTTTGTTTTAGTAGATTTCGTTAACCCCCTGAGGCAGTCCAAACACTAAGAATCTGTCTCTTAACCCACCATCCCCCGAGAGCCATAACATACTCAACCCCCTGCAGCAGCTCGGGTGTGAACTCCCATACAGAATGTCAGTCACTGCGTAAAACTTTTTATTGACACTGCAGATTTGTGTGTAATTCACTCACAAAGGAACTGTAAGATACACTTTAATGGATGCAAACCTATAGTTAATAAAAGTAATTATACATTAGTTCACAATCCTACAACTAAAGAGAACATCCTTAGTTATCACTAATACAAAACTAAACAAGATCTTTTAAATTAATATGAATACCCTCTTTGCACGCAGATACTTCCTTGTAGTTAACAGTTTCACAAACAACTTTAAAAGAAACATCCTTAGCACTCACATATAATTTAAAACAAAGACTGAATCAGATCTAGAGAGGGCAATAACGTTGTTTAGGTGTCTTAGTGAGTGTGTGTGTGTGTGTGTGTGTGTGTGTGTGTGTGTGTGTGTGTGTGTGTGTGTGTGTGTGTGTGTGTGTGTGTGTGTGTGTGTGTGTGTGTGTGTGTGTGTGTGTGTGTGTGTGTGTGTGTGTGTGTGTGTGTGTGTGTGTGTGTGTGTGTGTGTGTGTGTGTGGTCATGGCATCATGTGGCCCTGCAGGCAGAATCTACTAGAGAAGCCTTTTGCAGTCAAACCGGGGGAGAAATCCTGCTCCTTCCTTCAACCTTCCTTACAGAGCCCCTCCTCCAACACACATGACCAGAAAGAAGCTGTACTCTGAACCCCCGATGCTGCATTCGTTTCTTGACTGGCGCTTCAGACGGTTGACTTGGTAAGCTGAATTGTCTGTCTTTTTTAAATTTAGTTTTGAGCATATCTCTATACACCGGTCATAGCCTTAGGAGGTGCATTTATACAGAGGCTTTCATCAATGTGAAATTACACATCACATCAAAGGGCAAACATCAAAGGCTAATTAGATTAGATAACAAAGGGCTCTGAGGGGCAGGGGTCAAAGAGACTATCTTATTCAATACATCAAAAGACCTATACAACAAAGGGGGTGCCTGGGGCTAATCTAATTACTCCACTCTCAGGGTCAGGGGTCAAATACCTTAACTATCTTAATCGATACAACAAAAGAATCACGCCGGGGGGGGGCTTTCACGCCAATCTGACATCAAAGAATGGGAGGCGGGACATGGGAGGCGGGACATGGGAGGCGGGACTTAGCTCATTGGCCAATGGGAGACGGACTTAGCTCATTTGCATAATTGGGGGCGTGCCCATCTGTCACTTTTTATGCATACTAATGTGATTGAAACAGTATCATTACTACTACTCACCAGCAGGAGAGGACTCTTTAAAGTAGAGACACAACATACTGATATACACCTGAATATAAGCAGGCGATGACTCTTTAAAGTAGAGACACTACATACTGATATACACCTGAACATCAACAGGAGAGGACTCTTTAAAGTAGAGACACTACATACTGATATACACCTCAACATCAGCAGGAGAGGACTCTTTAAAGTAGAGACACTACATACTGATATACACCTGAACATCAGCAAGAGAGGACTTTTTAAAGTAGAGACACTACATACTGATATACACCTGAACATCAGCAGGAGAGGACTCTTTAAATTAGAGACACTACATACTGATATACACCTGAACATCAGCAGGAGAGGACTTTTTAAAGTAGAGACACTGCATACTGATATACACCTGAACATCAGCAGGAGAGGACTCTTTAAAGTAGAGACACGACATACTGATATACACCTGAAAATCAGCAGGAGAGGACTCTTTAAAGTAGAGACACTACATACTGATATACACCTGAACATCAGCAGGAGAGGACTCTTTAAAGTAGAGACACTACACACTGATATACACCTGAACATCAGCAGGAGAGGACTCTTTAAATTAGAGACACTACACACTGATATACACCTGAACATCAGCAGGAGAGGACTCTTTAAAGTAGAGACATTACGTACTGATATACACCTGAACATCAGCAGGAGAGGACTCTTTAAAGTAGAGACACCACATACTGATATACACCTGAACATCAGCAGAAGAGGACTCTTTAAAGTAGAGACACTACATACTGATATACACCTGAACATCAGCAGGAGAGGACTCTTTAAAGTAGAGACACTACATACTGATATACACCTGAACATCAGCAGGAGAGGACTCTTTAAAGTAGAGACACTACATACTGATATACACCTGAACATCAGCAGGAGAGGACTCTTTAAAGTAGAGTCACTACATACTGATATACACCTGAACATCAGCAGGAGAGGACTCTTTAAAGTAGAGACACTACATACTGATATACACCTGAACATCAGCAGGAGAGGACTCTTTAAAGTAGAGACACTACCTACTGATATACACCTGAACATCAGCAGGAGAGGACTCTTTAAAAGCCTAATATCCTATATCCTAAAGTTTCGTGCTAGCGAGACTTACCGCCTGCCCAGTTGGTGAAATTGGCGATCTCGTCTGTTTCCGACCATTTCCACGCGGAGTCTGAAGGGTTTTTGTACAAACCGATCCATGCGAGAGTACCAAGTGTGTCCTCCACCTCTTCTCCGGTTCTGATGGTGGCCAGGTCACTGTGGTGTTCTCTGCAAAAGGCCTGTGCTTCCCTCCATGTCTTCAGTTCATTGTAATATGTAAAGCTACGTCTCAGAGCAGACCCGCACACGGCAGCTAACAGCAGCAGCAGCAGGATGGAGGGTTTTCTCATCATGGTTTCCACAGACCTGCAGTCACATTTATATTTTTGTCACATAACTAAATCTCAAATTGCTAAATGAGCATTTCAACCTTTGAGTGCGGCTCTACCACCTCTGCTCTCTATCCAACACTTACACACCTGACTCTCCCGGTAACTGAGCTGTAGTGCTGCCCTTCAACCCACTGAAGCCTGGAAGCAAGACACCAGTTCAAAGCACAGGGAATAACAAGGAATACAATTCAGATCCAGCACTCACCTTGGATGATGACGAATTGGAAGCCACGAGGCGTTTTGGGGAGGTATTTTCTGTTTTAGAGTTTTACTCCCTACATGGTGTACTTTGAGAATTTTGACTCTGCACACCGTTTACATGGATAAAAACCTTCATAACACACAAGGGGACGGGTACTAACCGGAAAAGCATGACATGGGACCTTTAAGTGAGTGTGTACCTGTTGGGCCTCCCTATGTGTTCCAGCCTTAAGGCAGGTTGTAACGAGTGGGGGCTCATCCGGGATCATTTCCGGTGCTGGATAAAGGACATGGTGACCAGAGTTGGGTGTAATAATATTACTTTGTCGGTAACGGAGTAGTGTAACGCGCTACTTTTATAATTCAGTAATCACACTACAGTTACTAACATTGCCCCGACACGCGTTACTTCGTTACTTTCTAAAATCAGTCATAATCAAACCTCAACAAACACCTGCAAAGAACACATGCTAAGGTGAAGCTAACGCACATAGCTGTTGTTTATTTATATCACACACGTAGTCTGTTCTTCTTCTCTGTTTTCCGGTTGTTGCCTGTTTTGAATGACGAATACACACTACCGCCGCCTGCTGGTAAGGAGAGTTATTGCCACTTACGCATGCGCAGTTCGTACGTGCTCGGCTGAAGTCTTTGCGGTGTGCTCCAGTCTGGCTCCAGTGCGACACATGGCCAACACGCAGGAGAACACGCTGACACAACAGCGTGAGCAGAGATAGACTGCGCAAAATATACAGATAGCAGGAGACAGAGAACAGCCACGGTCAGATAGCAGGAGACAGAGAACAGCCACGGTCAGATATGAAAACATTCAGGAGCTATCTGGATCAGTCTTATGCGACGATGGAAACTGAACTAAAGAGAACATTTGAAACTTTAGCAGTCTGCGTGATCTGCCTGCAGGGAGGGGCGGGCTGCGAGTAAAGTAACGAGTAAAGTAAAGAATTACTTTATGTAGAGAGTAACGAAGTAGTGTAATATATTACTTTTTTTAAAGTAATATGTAATATGTAATATATTACTTTTTTTAAAGTAATATGTAATATGTAATATATTACTTTTTTTAGTAACGACCCCATCTCTGATGGTGACCTATTTCAGTCGGGGAGTGTTCACACAGCTTGTTGGTTGACTCTGAGTTTTGTAGGGGAAAATAGGTCAGGTTGGTCTTACTCACAGTTGTGTTTCTGTCCAAGGCAAGCTATGTTTTCCCGGTATTGCTGTTTTGTGTTAAAGGCTGTCAAATGTTTGGAACCCTTATTCCTGTTAGGTATAAGCAATGAGAGACATAAGTTAAAATAATTAGTGGCATTACATTTTTTGCGTTAACGCGTTATTAACGGGTTAACTTGACAGCCCTCATATTTATATATACTTTGTAGTCTGTGTGACGACCCCTCCCCCCTTGTGCCTGGCTGTGCTCCCTGCCTTGCTGTCCTCTGGCAGGTACTGGGAGTGTCGTCCTGTTTGTGCCCACCCATCTAGAGGCGGAGCCTCAAGAAGGTATAAAGGTTGCCCAGCTGCAAGGTTCAGTCTCTGATTCTGATCCTGGCATGCCGCAGCAACCTCAGCCTACAGCCTGTGTTCGGTTTGATGCACCCTCCAACATGCTACAACACCCTTCCACACACCCACACACTGCTGACACTACTGACTGTCTGATTCTTACGTACACTATTCATCAGAGGTGTTTTTCTTTAACATGTTAAATAAACAGATATTTGGCATTTAACTCTGTGTGGCCTCCCTATTTGTTCCAGCCTTAAGGCAGGTTGTAACATCTGCAAAAATAACTTTGAACATCCCACCATTATCAGAGCTATGGTTGGGCGGCAGTAGCTTTGTGCGTGTGTGCACCTATACCTGCATACCTGTATTTATACTGTTCTGTGTGTGTTCAAAAAGGTTTCTTTTAAATATGAAGAATCCAACAGCACTTTCTCAGCTAAGTATCAGCAGGTTAACCGTTCATTTTCATATTTCAATATTTATTTCTTTTTTTTATTTCTGTATGAAAAACCAAGTACTATTTGTTTCGGCTAATAATTTCTGAAGTGAATTGCATTCAATTGTCAATCATGCAAATTTTATTGATGTCACCTTTGCTTTTATTGAAATGATTGGATTATCGTAATGAATTACGTATTACGTATCGGTATTTGTACAAGATATTTTTTACTAAACTAAATCTCAAATTGCAAAATGATTATTTCTATATTACTTTATTTCTTCACACATGATTCCTTGTTACTCCTGACTTTCTAGAATAAAAAAAGACATCGACGCCAGCTTTTTCTTAGCTCAGTAAAACGTTAGTTTGACAAGTGGATACGATTAAAACTATTCAATGTTTTTCAAAAGGCATTTCATCATTAGATTTAATTACAATGAAACAGTTCGTTAAAGAGTGCTTTAACCTTTGAGTACGGCTCTACCACCTCTGCTCTTTATCCAACACTTAAACACCTGACTCTCCTGGTAACTGAGCTGTAGTGCTGCCCTTCAACCCACTGCAGCCTGGAAGCAAGACACCAGTTCAAAGTACAGGGAATAACAAGGAATACAATTCAGATCCAGCACTCACCTTGGATGATGACGGATTGGAAGCCAGCGCTGAGTCTCTGGGTTTTCAGGAGATGATATCTAAAATACTCGATTCACAGACTGGCTGCACCAATCACAGCTCAGATGCACTCTGTTTAGGCGAAACAGAACTCGTGCAGAACCCAGCTGGCACGCAGAGCGACCGTGAAATCCATGACCTTCACCAGGTCACCGTCTCTGTCTTCCTGTCTAAGAAAGTCCATGCAAAGCAGAGCTTAGCCTCATAGGTTGCTTTTTGAATATTCTTTGTCCCTCAGGAAGGTTTCTATCGAGTGGAATGACCCGGAAGGCTCTGAGCTGCAGCCAAGATAAGAGCTGATTCTAGATGATCCTTTTCCAAAGGTAATGTCTGTCTATTCCTCAACGCTGCAACTTTAAAGTCACACTCCATTCGGCCGTTCAAGCAAACAACAGTCAACAACATTTGAAACCATTAGCCAATAACCTCATATCCCCTTTGGTGAATAACGTGTTGACGATGCTGATACCAATTCATCAGGATGCGTCCATGTGGAGCATTCCTGTGCTATTCAACAAGATGGAGGATTCTTTACAGGAGAAGCTCAGGCAAGACATGAAGATATCCTTTCAAGTGTGTGCGTGTGTCTGTGTCACACACACACACACACACACACACACCCACACACACTCACTCACTCACACTCTCACACACACCATGTATACATCACTTCAGGGGACATTACATTGACTTACATGCATTTCCTTGAGACTTATCCTAACCTTAACCATAACCAACACATGCCTAACCCTAACCAAGTCTTCACCCTAAAATTAATGATTCCCCTTATGGGGACCTCCAATTTGTCCCCATAAGGGAGGCGAGTCCCCACACGTGACTGTGTGAACAGATGTAGGTCCCCACAAGCATAGTAATGCTAGGCCACACACACACACACACACACACACACATACACACAGTATTTAACTACCGCCACTCGTCAGCACTACACAAAACGTTTCATTTGATAAACAAATGCAACACCTTGAGTTGTCCTTCAACAGAGAGATGCTCGTGTGGGAGAGGAGTCTCTCCTTCATGAGGAAAGGCTCAACATCTTAAGGACAGAGGTGGGTTAACACGCATCCCTTTCATTATTAATAAGTGGGCATGCCTTTAAAATCTATAAACCTGGAGTCAAACTGAAGGAGAGTCCGTCCATCAGTTTTCTGGGAATGCCCTGATGCCCCTGGTCCCTCCACAGGCAGCCAATGGGATTCCTCCAAGTGATTTTGGGTTATGTCAGAATATAATCTCTGTGTCAAACAAACCTTTATGAAATGTACACGTTTAGTTCAGCAGGATAATCTCCACATATTAAAACCAAGTTGATATAACGTTGATATTGACGCTATCCTTCCAGTACGGCCTCAGTGGGGCTTTACTGCCAAAAAACACATTCAGGAAACCATTGACCTCCAGATGCTGACTCCTTCCTCTCTCTCCCTCGTCCCCCCGGTCTCTGGCGGTGACACCACCCTCTCCACCTGCTACTCAAACTTTTTCTGTCAGGCAAAAAAAAAATGGAACTGTATGGAAAAAAAAGTCTGGTCCCCCCCCCGCCCCCCCCAACACAAATAGTCACGTAATGGGCCAAGTTAACATTACTAAAATACATCAACATGAACGTGAGCATTCCTTTCAAAAAAATGAAAAAATCTCTTTGCTAGAACCGTGATGATACATTTTTTTTCCATACTGTAAGTCTGTGTGCTCAAAAATAATAATAATAATAATAATAATAATAATAATAATAATAATAATAATAATAATAATAATACAATTGCTACAATCAATTATAATACTTGGCCACTTTGCAATCTGTGCAAAAAAGTGAAAAGAAAGAAAATGCTGATATTTGGCAAGAAAGTGCCTCTTCTAATTAGTGGAATGCCACAGCTTCTTTTAACATGGAAGTCAATGGGAGGAGCCTTCAAATCCTCTTTAACTACACCTTGCGCCAAATGCTTCTCCTTCCACATACTTTCAGCTTGAGACTTCATTCCAACTTTAAAATGATCACAAGACCTTCAGCTATTCAATTTTGATTCAGATTGTTGATATATTTTACACTTTTTGAGATATTAAACATTGTTCAGACCTTGGTACAGAGGCCTTCTTCAGATTTTAACAGTAACTAGAGTGCGTGATGTCACAGCTAGAGTCATGGGCGGCGCCAGGATGTTTCTGCTGCAGTAGCTTAGCCGTTGCTATATGACAGCACGGCGCTGCTAGTTAATTTTCAAATTAAACAAGCAATACCAGTGGGCCAAGCACGAGCCCGTTCGTATTGTAGCGTTCAGCCGCTATTCAAGACCACTCGAGCCTTCAGTGTCGAAAACGTTCTCTTTATTTTCTGGTATTGACGGCCACAGCCACGCCTTACAGGACCAATCAATAGTATAACACTCATTATGACTTTTCCCTACTCGAATACAACTCCTACCGTCTCGTACTCCCTCCACACACACACCGGAAAACGCACACACACACACACACACACACACACACACACACACACACCTGGAAGGGGCGGTCTCTCCCTAACTCCCACCAACAACAACAACAACAACATTGCCTAAATAACTTTACAAATGTACTAAACTGTGCACATCTGATAACTGACATAACTATTAACTTGGTCACGCTACAATATTATCATTAATATTTACATGAAAACATTCCTTTGACACTTATAACATTACTTTGCAAGGTAAGCACAACCAAAAGAAGTTTGTGAGACAGACAGACGGACGGACGGACGGACGGACAGACAGACAGACAGACAGAGAGACAGACGGACAGACAGACAGACAGACGGACAGACAGACGGACAGACAGACAGACAGAGAGACAGACAGGTACCTGGTTGGAGATCATGTTCCTGCAGAGATCTGTCACACACTCTGCCAGGCTTCTGCTGAAGTTTTGTCGGGGTGGACTTCACCCATTATAAAATCTGATATACTCATGCCCAACTCACACACTCTCGCACACGCACACACGCGCACACACACACACACACACACACACACACACACACACACAACTGTTTGTTTTGGCAGTGGATGGGATGCTTTAAGGACAGGAGAAGAGCTCCATATGAACTATGTATTTACTATACGATCAGCAGGTGTCCCAAACAGACCTCCGTTATGATGCAAGCAAGTCAGGTGAGGTTAATATTACTGTTAGCTGGCTGGCTCTGCTGTGATTGGGCAACCACTTAGAGATGTCCCGCCCCTTAGCCTACCACGTACAATGTGTTAGTGTTACGATTATTGTGTTATGTCACGTTTTCTATGTCTTGGTTTGGGTGTGTTGCTGTTCTCCCTGTTATGTTTTCCTCCTTGTGTCTTGTCTGGTCCCTCTCCCCGTGTCTTCCTCCTGTCGTTAGTTTCCCTGGTGTCTCGTTGTCTGATTGTGTTCACCTGTTGCCCTCGTGTTTCTCCTCCCCTGCCCGGCTGTGTCTCGTCTCGTGATTACCCCTCCCTGTATTTAGTCTTGTCTCTTCCTGTGTTCAGTGTCGGTTCGTCTTGTGTATTGACGTGGTCTTCGGTGAGTGTCCTGTTCTGTCTTTGTGTATATAGCCTTGGCATAAAGGAATTATGTGTACTCTGGTCTGCATTTGGGTCCTGCTTCCTGCACACCGTAACAGTTAGAGTGGTAGCCAATAGGAGAACGAGTGTCCCATTGTGATGTCACTATGTTCCTGAAGTACACCAATGGAGGCGACGGTTTCTTTTTGACGTCTCAACAGTTCTTTGATTTTTTTTGGTTTTCTCTCATGGGATTTAAAAAATAATCTTGATCCTACCATTTAAATAAAGAATGGCAGTCTGTCTCTGTCTGTGTCTTTAATACGCCCGTACACACAGATCTAATAAGTGTACCCAGTCTAGCAGTAATCATCGTGACATCTGGCCTGTGGCCTCAATAGGACCGTGTCCCTCCATCAATCCTGCAGTAATCCTCACAATCAGAGACATATGGTCCTGACTGTGGACAGAAAAGCCTTCTATCATTGGACATCTGGCACAGGCAGTACCGGTGAAAATGGATGCTAAAGAAGACTGAAAGTACACGGTTGTTCTTTATTGCAATTGTTACTTTATATTTAAATTACCAGCATCAAACTTATTGGCAGAGGCAATACTGTAGTGCTGTAATGTTCTCTTTCCAATCAAAGGACACACAGAAAGGAAATGTCAAACAAGTATTTTTGGCTTCAAGTGGTCAAAACAGTGTGGATTGTATATGCATGGGCGTAATTTCCACTGGGGACAGGGGGGACATGTCCCCCCCACTTTTCAAAATCCCGTTTGTGTCCCCCCACTTTTCAAATGTGTTTATTTATTCTTTTTCGCAAGCGGTCATCGTCACAGAGGAGCGTCTGTGTGTGTGTGGCAGGAGCGCATTTTGTGTGTGAGAGAGAGAGACAGAGAGAGAGAGACAGACAGACAGACAGACAGAGAGAGAGACAGACAGACGGACAGACAGACGGACAGACAGAGAGACAGACAGAGAGACAGACAGACAGACAGACAGACAGACAGACAGACAGAAAAAGAGAGAGAGAGACAGAGAGACAGAGACAGACAGACAGACAGACAGACAGACAGACAGAGAAAGAGAGAGAGAGAGACAGACAGACGGACAGACAGACGGACAGACAGACAGAGAGAGAGACAGACAGACAGACAGAAAAAGAGAGAGAGAGACAGAGAGACAGAGACAGACAGACAGACAGACAGACAGACAGACAGACAGACAGACAGACAGACAGACAGACAGACAGAGAAAGAGAGAGAGAGACAGAGACAGAGACAGAGAGACAGAGACAGACAGACAGACAGAGAGACAGACAGACAGACAGACAGACAGACAGACAGACAGACAGAGAGACAGACAGACAGACGGACAGACGGACGGACGGACGGACAGACAGACAGACAGAGAGACAGACAGACAGACAGAGACAGAGAGACAGACAGACAGACAGACAGACAGAGAGACAGACAGACAGACGGACAGACGGACGGACAGACAGACAGACAGAGACAGAGAGACAGACAGACAGACAGACAGACAGACAGACAGAGAGACAGACAGACAGACGGACAGACGGACGGACAGACAGACAGACAGAGACAGAGAGACAGACAGACAGAGACAGAGAGACAGACAGACAGAGAGAGAGAGACAGAGACAGACAGACAGACAGACAGACAGAGAAAGAGAGCGAGAGACAGAGACAGAGAGGGTTACGGGGTTGTTGTTAGCATCTGGTGCTAGCTCAGAGCTAACGGAGAGAGAAGCTGTTTCACCAATAGGGAGAGGGAGAGCTCTCTCCTGTCGGACTGAGAGGCTGAGATAACGTCAGCTGAGGGAGGTAAAGGACTCGCTGAGCGATTAGATTGTAAACTTAAGTCTAAGTTAACAACAAATATTTCCATATATTTAATATAGTTGTTCAAAATAAGTAAAATAATAATTCCAATGTCAGTAAACAATAAAAAACACAGTTTGAAAGGGGAGTGATTAGTCACATATGCATAAATAAAAAGAAATAATGCAGACTAGGTCAGATAGAGACAGGAGAGAGGAGTTCATCAATGGTTTCTTATTGGCTGTGAGCATATTCTAATGGCTTTCTGATTATTGAAATATATACAGTTCTGTTTCACATGTTGAGAGCTGTATCCATACATCTCTTCCTTTGTGAAGAGATGTATATCCCTATAGGACGTGAGGTCATCACAAATACAACAGGTTCATGGATAGATACGTTTGCGCACTCATTATACACACTAAACATCTTTCTTGGATTAGTTGACACCATAGTCCCTCATATATATTTGTAAAAAATGGAATTAAATCGAGAAGTGGGGGGGGACACGCCCCACTTCTCGAACCCAAGTTACACCCTTGTGTATATGAGATAATTCTACACATTGGGGCTTTAAAGATAAGGAATTTTAGGGCAAACATGAGCAAAAACTCAAACCACATGTAGAGTATTGGTCTAAATGTATTATCTCTTCGATTTACACACGGCATCTATTGCAGTCTGTCCGTCCTGGAGAGGGATCCCTCCTCTGCTGCTCTCCCTGAGGTTTCTCCATGTTCCCTTAAACTGTGGGTTTTCTCCAGAAGTGTTTCCTTGTACGATGTGAGGGTCTAAGGACAGAGGGTCTGAGGACAGAGGGTCTGAGGACAGAGGCTCTAAGGACAGAGGGTCTGAGGACAGAGGGTCTGAGGACAGAGGCTCTAAGGACAGAGGGTCTGAGGACAGAGGGTCTAAGGACAGAGGGTGTCGTATTGTCATACTGATATTCTGTACACAAAAAGTGAAAGTCCAGTAATGTAACATTTGTGATATTGGGCTATAAATAAACATTGATTGATTGATTGATTGATTGATTGATTGATTGATTGATTGATTGATTGATATTGTCCTTCAGGGCTTCCATACATACAGTCCACTCTATTTCTAATTCGTCCATGCTTGTAATTGTTCATTTGCACAGTCCATCGTGTTGAGCACTGCACACTTCTCATAATAAACGACCGCCTCCGTGGCTGCGTGACAGTAGAGGCAGCGATCGCAGTTCCTCTCGTGAACACAGAAATACACAAATACCCTTTCTTCAGTGTTTCATAAATGTAATACGGTTGCCTGAAAGAAGCCTCTTCATTGGCCGGCTAACTAACATCGCTGATCCTCAGTTCGGGCACAGCAGCCGTGTGAGATTTGAGACAATAGTACTTGGTTATAAGAGTTCGTGGTGCACAACATGCAAAGTACCGAAGGAAGTATCCGAGTAGAGACACAGCATATAAGAACCCAGACGGTGCTCTCATCACGGGCACAAGGTTGAGTGTGGACGCTGGACACTTCTCACACTCTAAGACGTAGCGGAAACAGCAGATGTTCCGTGTCCTCCTGTGAATACAGCAATATACAAATACATTTTCTTCAGTATTCAATAACTATAGCACTACTCTGGTTAGTAAAACAAGTCGTTACGTGTGTAGTCTTTATAAGTTGGTACTGCAACGCTTCCAGGTAGTTAGCATACAGCGGCTATCGTCACTTCAACGTGGGACAACACACAGGGTGTATGTGGCAGTGCACTAAGGGAAGCTACTGAAGCGAGACACGGCATCAGTCTCCAGCGTTCTCCTCATCATCAGGTCCTCAGTGTGTGGTTCCTCTCATGACGCCGGGCTGGAGCTCTGGGTCTGTGACTCGGTCTCCCAGTTCTTCCCCCGGTTCTTCTTCCTGCTCCTCTCGGCCATCACCAGAGCGGCCAGCACGGTCACCAGTACGGTGATGGTGATGACGAGCACCGTGGCGGTCTCAGCGACGCACAGCTGGCTGTCCACCCACGCCAGCTGTGACCCGGCCAGCTGAGGAGGGTCGCGGCACGTCACGTTGTGATAGTCTTCAATGTGGAGGTGTCGGACGTAAAGGATCTTACTGAAGACACGATGCAGGTCGCAGTCGCAGATCCACGGGTTCCCTGGTGGAGAAACAGGAGAGTAAATATCAGTGATAGGATGTAACTAAGTACATTTATCAAAGTACCAGAACCCGATGGATGGTGGATTTAAAAACAGCGGCTGCTATTAAGTGTCTAAAGGAGACGACTAAACGTCATCACGCTCAACGTTAGCCACCGTTAGCTTAGCGGTGGTGAAGAGTGTAAGACATTCAAATGTTTATATGGCGTACTTTAGATTAAATATACTGTAAACTTAAAACTGTTTTATTCTTAAAATACTTTATTTCCGGTTAGCATTAGCATGTGGCTAATGTTATTGCTGAATATTAAATGAATGTACAGTTTTATTTTGAAAAGCTTTATTGAAGGACAACCCCGTCGTACACATGACGTTACTTCCGGCTTCACGTTAAGAATGATTACAGACGTTAAAATGCATTAAATAAAAAGTCATGAATGAGAATACGAGGAGTAAAGGCGTGTGGAGTTATATAATAAACACACAACATCTACATCTTCTTATTTACGCGATATCAGAAACAGAAGAGCAAGTGGAGGAAGACCCCCCATCGTCGAAGCAGCTAACGAGAGGAGGAGCCAGGAATCCCATATACAGACGCTGCACGGAGAATCGCTCTCTCGTTTTCCTCCTCCCGACACGGCGCCGTGTTTGACTTCCTCTGTCTGTTTCAAAACCACGTTACTTCATTAAAGTACCCATTTGAACTTTTCCGGGACTACATTGTCTCTTTTTAACTTCCTCCTGGACTCGAGAACAACTAACAGATCTACACGTGAAGTCATGTGACCGTGCTGTAGTTCCTTTATAGCCCAACATTAGCCGCCTTTAGCTTAGCGGTGGTGAGGTGAAGTCATGTGACCGTGCTGTAGTTCCTTTATAGCCCAACATTAGCCGCCTTTAGCTTAGCGGTGGTGACGTGAAGTCATGTGACCGTGCTGTAGTTCCTTTATAGCCCAACATTAGCCTCCTTTAGCTTAGCGGTGGTGACGTGAAGTCATGTGACCGTGCTGTAGTTCCTTTATAGCCCAACTTTAGCCTCCTTTAGCTTAGCGGTGGTGACGTGAAGTCATGTGACCGTGCTGTAGTTCCTGTATATCCTAATGTTAGCCACCTTTAGCTTAGCGGTGGTGACGACAAGTCATGTGACCGTGCTGTAGTTCCTTTATAGCCCAACATTAGCCACCTTTAGCTTAGCGGTGGTGATGTGAAGTCATGTGACCGTGCTGTAGTTCCTTTATAGCCCAACATTAGCCACCTTTAGCTTAGCGGTGGTGACGTGAAGTCATGTGACCTTGCTGTAGTTCCTGTATAGCCTAACGTTAGCTTTTTACTTCAGAAATCATAAAGTGGTGTTAATATGCGGAGATTATCCTGCTGAACTAAACGTGAAAACATTACAAACGTTTGTTTCACACAGAGATACACAGGAATGCGTCATCCTTTCAGCACTCTATATATCCGTCACTGAGGTCAGAGGGGGGGATTCTGGGATTTGATATGCATTAAGTGCTCCATCACCATCTGGCCTCGTGTTGATCTCTGTCCGGTTGGCAGAAGATGTTCCTTTTTGTCAGATAATATCTGCCATCTGGTCGCAGAACAACACAATAAACCAGCTCCCATTAACTGGGGGGTTATTCCATTAACTGCGAGGTTCACTGGGGGGTTATTCCATTAACTGGGGAGTTATTCCATTAACTGGGGAGTTATTCCATTAACTGGGGGTTTCTCCCATTAACTGGGGGGTTATTCCATGAACTGGGGAGTTATTCCATTAACTGGGGTTTCTCCCATGAACTGGGGAGTTATTCCATTAACTGGGGGTTTCTTCCATTAACTGGGGGTTTCTTCCATTAACTGGGGGGTTTGTTCCATTAACTGGGGGGTTCACTGGGGGGTTTCTCCATTAACTTTTTGTCAGATAATATCTGCCATCTGGTAGCAGAACAACACAAAAAACCAGCTCCCATTAACTGGGGGGTTATTCCATTAACTGGGGGTTTCTTCCATTAACTGGGAGTTTCTCCCATTAACTGGGGGGTTTGTTCCATTAACTGGGAGTTTCTCCCATTAACTGGGGGGTTTCTCCCATTAACTGGGGGTTTCTTCCATTAACTGGGGGGTTATTCCATTAACTGGGGGGTTTCTCCCATTAACTGGGGGTTTCTCCCATTAACTGGGGGGTTTCTCCCATTAACTGGGGGTTTCTCCATTAACTGGGGGGTTATTCCATTAACTGGGGGGTTTCTCCCATTAACTGGGGGTTTTGTTCCATTAACTGGGGGGTGTCTCCCATTAACTGGGGGTTTCTTCCATTAACTGGGGGGTTTCTCCCATTAACTGGGGGTTTCTTCCATTAACTGGGAGTTTCTCCCATTAACTGGGGGGTTTCTCCATTAACTGGGGGGTTATTCCATTAACTGGGGGTTTCTCCCATTAACTGGGGGTTTTGTTCCATTAACTGGGGGGTGTCTCCCATTAACTGGGGGGTTTCTCCATTAACTGGGGGGTTATTCCATTAACTGGGGGGTTTCTCCCATTAACTGGGGGTTTTGTTCCATTAACTGGGGGGTGTCTCCCATTAACTGGGGGTTTTCTTCCATTAACTGGGGGGTTTCTCCCATTAACTGGGGGGTTTCTCCCATTAACTGGGGGTTTCTTCCATTAACTGGGAGTTTCTCCATTAACTGGGGGGTTTGTTCCATTAACTGGGGGGTTCACTGGGGGGTTTCTCCATTAACTTTTTGTCAGATAATATCTGCCATCTGGTAGCAGAACAACACAAAAAACCAGCTCCCATTAACTGGGGGGTTATTCCATTAACTGTGGAGTTATTCCATTAACTGGGGGTTTCTCCCATTAACTGGGGAGTTATTCCATTAACTTGGGAGTTATTCCATTAACTGGGGGGTTCACTGGGGAGTTTCTCCATTAACTGGGGGTTTCTTCCATTAACTGGGGGGTTTCTCCCATTAACTGGGGGTTATTCCATTAACTGGGGGGTTTCTCCCATTAACTGGGGGTTTTGTTCCATTAACTGGGGGGTGTCTCCCATTAACTGGGGGTTTCTTCCATTAACTGGGGGGTTTCTCCATTAACTGGGGGGTTATTCCAATGAACTGGGGGGTTTCTCCCATTAACTGGGGGTTTTGTTCCATTAACTGGGGGGTGTCTCCCATTAACTGGGGGTTTCTTCCATTAACTGGGGGGTTTCTCCCATTAACTGGGGGGTTTCTCCCATTAACTGGGGGTTTCTTCCATTAACTGGGAGTTTCTCCATTAACTGGGGGGTTTGTTCCATTAACTGGGGGGTTCACTGGGGGGTTTCTCCATTAACTTTTTGTCAGATAATATCTGCCATCTGGTAGCAGAACAACACAAAAAACCAGCTCCCATTAACTGGGGGGTTATTCCATTAACTGTGGAGTTATTCCATTAACTGGGGATTTCTCCCATTAACTGGGGAGTTATTCCATTAACTGGGGGTTTCTTCCATTAACTGGGGGGTTCACTGGGGGGTTTCTCCATTAACTGGGGGTTTCTTCCATTAACTGGGGGGTTTCTCCCATTAACTGGGGGTTATTCCATTAACTGGGGGGTTTCTCCATTAACTGGGGGTTTCTTCCATTAACTGGGGGGTTTCTCCCATTAACTGGGGGTTATTCCATTAACTGGGGGGTTTCTCCCATTAACTGGGGGTTTTGTTCCATTAACTGGGGGGTGTCTCCCATTAACTGGGGGTTTCTTCCATTAACTGGGGGGTTTCTCCCATTAACTGGGGGGTTTCTCCCATTAACTGGGGGTTTCTTCCATTAACTGGGAGTTTCTCCCATTAACTCAGGGGTTTGTTCCATTAACTGGGGGGTTTGTTCCATTAACTGGGGGGTTCACTGGGGGGTTTCTCCATTAACTGGGGGTTTTTTCCATTAACTGGGGGGTTCACTGGGGGGTTTCTCCATTAACTTTTTGTCAGATAATATCTGCCATCTGGTAGCAGAACAACACAATAAACCAGCTCCCATTAACTGGGGGGTTATTCCATTAACTGGGGGTTTCTCCCATTAACTGGGGGTTTCTCCATTAACTGGGGGTTTCTTCCATTAACTGGGAGTTTCTCCCATTAACTGGGGGTTTTGTTCCATTAACTGGGGGTTTCTTCCATTAACTGGGAGTTTCTCCCATTAACTGGGGGGTTTCTCCCATTAACTGGGGGTTATTCCATTAACTGGGGAGTTATCCCAATAACTGGGGAGTTATTCCATTAACTGGGGGTTTCTTCCATTAACTGGGGGATTTCTCCCATTAACTGGGGGTTTCTCCATGAACTGGGGGTTTCTTCCATTAACTGGGAGTTTCTCCCATTAACTGGGGGGTTTGTTCCATTAACTGGGGATTTCTTCCATTAACTGGGAGTTTCTCCCATTAACTGGGGGGTTTCTCCCATTAACTGGGGGTTTTGTTCCATTAACTGGGGGTTTCTTCCATTAACTGGGAGTTTCTCCCATTAACTGGGGGTTATTCCATTAACTGGGGAGTTATCCCATTAACTGGGGAGTTATTCCATTAACTGGGGATTTCTTCCATTAACTGGGGGGTTTCTCCCATTAACTGGGGGTTTCTCCATGAACTGGGGGTTTCTTCCATTAACTGGGAGTTTCTCCCATTAACTGGGGGGTTTGTTCCATTAACTGGGGGTTTCTTCCATTAACTGGGAGTTTCTGCCATTAACTGGGGGGTTTCTCCCATTAACTGGGGGTTTCTTCCATTAACTGGGAGTTTATCCCATTAACTGGGGGGTTATTCCATTAACTGGGGAGTTATTCCATTAACTGGGGGGTTTCTCCCATTAACTGGGGGGTTTGTTCCATTAACTGGGGGGTTTCTCCCATTAACTGGGGGTTTCTTCCATTAACTGGGGGGTTTCTCCCATTAACTGGGGGGTGTGTTCCATTAACTGGGGGGTTCACTGGGGAGTTTCTCCATTAACTGGGGGGTTTGTTCCATTAACTGGGGGGTTCACTGGGGGGTTTCTCCATTAACTTTTTGTCAGATAATATCTGCCATCTGGTAGCAGAACAACACAAAATACCAGCTCCCATTAACTGGGGGGTTATTCCATTAACTGGGGAGTTATTCCATTAACTGGGGGTTTCTCCCATTAACTGGGGAGTTATTCCATTAACTTGGGGTTTCTTCCATTAACTGGGGGGTTCACTGGGGGGTTTCTCCATTAACTGGGGGTTTCTTCCATTAACTGGGAGTTTCTCCCATTAACTGGGGGTTTTGTTCCATTAACTGGGGGGTTTCTCCCATTAACTGGGGGTTATTCCATTAACTGGGGGGTTTCTCCCATTAACTGGGGGTTTCTCCATGAACTGGGGGTTTCTTCCATTAACTGGGAGTTTCTCCCATTAACTGGGGGGTTTGTTCCATTAACTGGGGGTTTCTTCCATTAACTGGGAGTTTCTGCCATTAACTGGGGGGTTTCTCCCATTAACTGGGAGTTTCTCCCATTAACTGGGGGTTTCTTCCATTAACTGGGAGTTTCTCCCATTAACTCAGGGGTTTGTTCCATTAACTGGGGGGTTTGTTCCATTAACTGGGGGGTTCACTGGGGAGTTTCTCCATTAACTGGGGGGTTTGTTCCATTAACTGGGGGGTTCACTGGGGGGTTTCTCCATTAACTTTTTGTCAGATAATATCTGCCATCTGGTAGCAGAACAACACAAAAAACCAGCTCCCATTAACTGGGGGGTTATTCCATTAACTGGGGAGTTATTCCATTAACTGGGTGTTTCTCCCATTAACTGGGGAGTTATTCCATTAACTTGGGGTTTCTTCCATTAACTGGGGGGTTCACTGGGGGGTTTCTCCATTAACTGGGGGTTTCTTCCATTAACTGGGAGTTTCTCCCATTAACTGGGGTTTTTGTTCCATTAACTGGGGGGTTTCTCCCATTAATTGGGGGTTATTCCATTAACTGGGGGGTTTCTCCCATTAACTGGGGGTTTTGTTCCATTAACTGGGGGGTGTCTCCCATTAACTGGGGGTTTCTTCCATTAACTGGGGGGTTTGTTCCATTAACTGGGGGGTGTCTCCCATTAACTGGGGGTTATTCCATTAACTGGGGGGTTTCTCCCATTAACTGGGGGGTTTCTCCCATTAACTGGGGGTTTCTTCCATTAACTGGGAGTTTCTCCCATTAACTCAGGGGTTTGTTCCATTAACTGGGGGGTTTGTTCCATTAACTGGGGGGTTCACTGGGGGGTTTCTCCATTAACTGGGGGGTTTTCCCATTAACTGGGGGGTTCACTGGGGGGTTTCTCCATTAACTGGGGGTTTCTTCCATTAACTGGGAGTTTCTCCCATTAACTGGGGGTTTTGTTCCATTAACTGGGGGGTTTCTCCCATTAACTGGGGGTTATTCCATTAACTGGGGGGGTTTCTCCCATTAACTGGGGGTTTTGTTCCATTAACTGGGGGGTGTCTCCCATTAACTGGGGGTTTCTTCCATTAACTGGGGGGTTTGTTCCATTAACTGGGGGGTGTCTCCCATTAACTGGGGGTTATTCCATTAACTGGGGGGTTTCTCCCATTAACTGGGGGGTTTCTCCCATTAACTGGGGGTTTCTTCCATTAACTGGGAGTTTCTCCCATTAACTCAGGGGTTTGTTCCATTAACTGGGGGGTTTGTTCCATTAACTGGGGGGTTCACTGGGGGGTTTCTCCATTAACTGGGGGGTTTCTCCATTAACTTTTTGTCAGATAATATCTGCCATCTGGTAGCAGAACAACACAATAAACCAGCTCCCATTAACTGGGGGGTTATTCCATTAACTGGGGGTTTCTCCCATTAACTGGGGGTTTCTTCCATTAACTGGGAGTTTCTCCCATTAACTGGGGGTTTTGTTCCATTAACTGGGGGTTTCTTCCATTAACTGGGAGTTTCTCCCATTAACTGGGGGGTTTCTCTATTAACTGGGGAGTTATTCCATTAACTGGGGGTTTCTCTAATTAACTGGGGAGTTATCCCAATAACTGGGGAGTTATTCCATTAACTGGGGGTTATTCCATTAACTGGGGAGTTATTCCATTAACTGGGGGTTTCTCTAATTAACTGGGGAGTTATCCCAATAACTGGGGAGTTATTCCATTAACTGGGGGTTTCTCCATTAACTGGGGGATTTCTCCCATTAACTGGGGGTTTCTCCATGAACTGGGGGTTTCTTCCATTAACTGGGAGTTTCTCCCATTAACTGGGGGGTTTGTTCCATTAACTGGGGATTTCTTCCATTAACTGGGGGGTTTCTCCCATTAACTGGGGGTTTTGTTCCATTAACTGGGGGTTTCTTCAATTAACTGGGAGTTTCTCCCATTAACTGGGGGTTATTCCATTAACTGGGGAGTTATTCCATTAACTGGGGAGTTATTCCATTAACTGGGGGTTTCTCTAATTAACTGGGGAGTTATCCCATTAACTGGGGAGTTATTCCATTAACTGGGGGTTTCTTCCATTAACTGGGGGGTTTCTCCCATTAACTGGGGGTTTCTCCATGAACTGGGGGTTTCTTCCATTAACTGGGAGTTTCTCCCATTAACTGGGGGGTTTGTTCCATTAACTGGGGGTTTCTTCCATTAACTGGGAGTTTCTGCCATTAACTGGGGGGTTTCTCCCATTAACTGGGGGTTTCTTCCATTAACTGGGAGTTTATCCCATTAACTGGGGGGTTATTCCATTAACTGGGGAGTTATTCCATTAACTGGGGGGTTTCTCCCATTAACTGGGGGGTTTGTTCCATTAACTGGGGGGTTTCTCCCATTAACTGGGGGTTTCTCCCATTAACTGGTTTGTTTCTCCCATTAACTGGGGGTTTCTTCCATTAACTGGGAGTTTCTCCCATTAACTCTGGGGTTTGTTCCATTAACTGGGGGGTTTGTTCCATTAACTGGGGAGTTCACTGGGGGGTTTCTCCATTAACTGGGAGGTTTGTTCCATTAACTGGGGGGTTCACTGGGGGGTTTCTCCCATTAACTGGGGGTTTCTTCCATTAACTGGGAGTTTCTCCCATTAACTCGGGGGTTTGTTCCATTAACTGGGGGGTTTGTTCCATTAACTGGGGGGTTCACTGGGGGGTTTCTCCATTAACTGGGAGGTTTGTTCCATTAACTGGGGGGTTCACTGGGGGGTTTCTCCATTAACTGGGGGTTTTTCCATTAACTGGGGTGTTTCTCCCATTAACTGGGGGTTTTCTTCCATTAACTGGGCATTTTTCCATTAACTGGAGGTTTTCTCCTATTAACTGGGGGGTTTCTTCCATTAACTGTGGGGTTAACTGGGGGGGTTCTCCATTAACTGGGGGTTTTTCCATTAACTGGGGGGTTTCTCCCATTAACTGGGGGTTTTCTTCCATTAACTGGGCGTTTTTTCCATTAACTGGAGGTTTTCTCCTATTAACTGGGGGGTTTCTTCCATTAACTGTGGGGTTAACTGGGGGTTTCTCCTTTAACTGGAGGGTTAACTGGGGGGTTTCTCCATTAACCGGAGGGTTAACTGGGGGGTTTCTCCATTAACTGGGGGGTTTCTCCCATTAACTGGGGGCCATTTCTACACTGAAGCTTATGTGCATATGACATTAAAGCATTTGAATCTTTGAATCTTGCAAGGAGGTAACAGTCATAGAGATATATATTTGAACCTGAGAGCTGGATGTGAGTGGCCGTGGTGTGGAGGATGATGAGGCTTTTGAACTTGAGGTGATGAAGGTCGTTTCCCTCCAGATCCAGAACTGCCAGGCTGTAGAGCGGAGCCAGAGCATCGTTCTCGATCTGAGAGATGTTGTTGTTGCTCAGCTGCAAAACCTGGACACAAAGACAACAATTAAATCCATTAGATTGTGATCATACAGCCCAGTACCTGGTCCACGGGCAGCCCTCACTATAAGCCCTATCACAGAGAGTCTTATAGTCACGCTAATGAAGATTCGCCCCATGTTAGTATCGTGAGTTTTATCTCAGCATCATTAGTGTTTACTCAAACTATAGAGAGGCAAAGCCCCTCCCCTTCCGGTGGATCTCCATGGGACCTTATTTCGGAAAATGTATGTATTGAAGTCAATGGAGAGAGAAAGATTATCTTTCGATCCCGTTTGAATTGTGCCATGAATTACACACATGATGTTTGTCAATTTACAAGATAATTTTGCAAGTAAAAAAAAAGATGTGTCGTAAAAATGTGAAGTAACACATTTGTTTGTGTGAAACGCTGAATGAACTACATCTCTGGTCTCCCAGAACAACACACGTCACCAAGATGGCCGTCACTACTGTCTTGTTAACAAAACGATTGACTACCCTCACTATCACCCTCTCACCCTCACTATCACCCTCACTATCACCCTCTCACACTGACTATCACCCTCTCACCCTCTCACCCTCACTATCACCCTTTCACCCTCACTATCACCCTCTCACCCTCACTATCACCACAATGAAATACGTCCAGAAGAACTTCATGCAGAGCTGCCTTCCTTTGATTCTCTCTGAACTGCCTGGTCTTTTTAATGTTTAATGTTAACCATTAGTGCAGATAGCATGAAGTAGAACAGATCGGCGATGCTAATGTAGCGTTAGCGTTAGCATTTCTCCCCCGGGCTTAGACGGTGTATTATAGAATGATCACACCGGTGACAGAACTCTTCAAAGGGTTCACGAGATATGAGTACTACTCTTACTGTTTAACATGTTGGGTTACTTGATGTCACTTCATGTTCAGGCTAATAAAAATGACAAGGCTGTAATGCTAACTAACGTGCTAGCTATTAGCTAGGTAGCTAACTTGATCCAGCCACTCCTGGTCCTTTCATCAGACGGGAAGCGAAAGAACGAGAAAGACCCATTGCTGGTATGATAACAACCTGGTACTAAGCACTCAGGCATCTTGTTAAAGTTATCTGATCTTAGCTAGCACCTTATAGATAGATTCTGTCTATATGGCCCTTATCTTAGCTATCTCTCAGTGGAGGAACACAGTTGTGACATCACTTACGCGACTCTGGGATTTGTAGTCTTTCTAGTTGCGTATTTTTCATAGTCTTATATTTCAACAGTTTTAAGACAAACTGTGACTTTTTTTACATGGAAATGATTTTTTAAGATTGACAAACATCATTTGTGTAACTCATGGCACAATTCAAACGGGATCGAAAGATACGTTTTCTCTCTCCATTGACTTCAATATATAATTTTTCCGAAATAAGGTCCCACGGACCGGAAGTAGATGGGCGTGACTTCTCCACTCAATATGTGCTGGCAAGGAGGCGGGGCTTATCTCTATGGTAAATACAACAATATCCTTTCTTTTAAAATATCCTGTTGTATTTTTGACTTCTTATTCTAATTATCCAGAATATGTTATATTGTTTTGTTTATATTGTTTATATTTGATATCATATTTTTAACATTGTACCTACCTACCTACCTACCTTTTGGTACCGTTTTTATGCATTGTTTTGAGGTTCAATATCCCTGATATGTGCACTGTTACATAGATGAACGAAGGCAGTGTGTTTACTGTGGAGTTAAAGGACATGTACAGACATGTGGACGTCCTCTCGCAGTAATGCATCACCTCCAGAGCAGGCAGCATGTCCAGGCTGCCCTTCTGCAGCACTGTCAGTCTGTTGTTGTTCAGGAACAGCTGTCTGAGTCTGGAGAGGCCCCTGAACACACCGGGGCCCACAGAGTCCAGCTGGTTATAGCTCAGGTCCAGCTTCTCCATGCTGTCCAGAGACTCAAAGCTGAGAGGAGGAGGGAGGGGAGATTAAAGGGGGACATATAGGAAGTCTGCTTTTTTTTTACATTATATTTATTGGGTTTTTTCAACATAGAACGTACATACAGTCACACACATTAACACATGGGGAAATAACACTATTTTTAGTGTGTTTGATAGCGATATTCATCAATTTCACTCATCAATTTCCACTTGATCACTCTCAAGGAAATGCATGAACGTGTCCCATATTTCCTTAAATGTATTTACTTTCCTTTTAATCACATATGTTCATTTTTCCAAAGCAAGGCAGGACGCCATTTCCCGCATTGCAGGTGTAGGACCATCCGTATTTTGGAAGTCTGCTTTTTAATGTGTACTGTGGGTGGGTTTCGAGATACAAAAGTACGAACATCGCCAGACAACAGGTGCCGGACAGAAGAACGTGTAAAAGACGGAATAAAGCATGAGATTATGTTTAGATATCCTTAAATAAACCACATGTAACTAAACCTGTTTAGCCTGTTAAGCCCGAGAGACCCCGGTACGAGGGGCCCTCCCGCAACATCTTGCAGGAAACAGTGTCTGCATGTTCATTTAATAAACTATGAATGTTTTATATCCATGTAACGGGAAGAAACTCATCTAACTGATCTTCTTTTTTTTGTTTTGTTTTTTAAAAACCACAATGCTAACACTGAGCCTCTGAATTAGCAACGAGCGAAAAATGCTAACAGATTTACTGCACCGAAACTCACTCACAAAACCTTATTATTTATCCATTCTGCACATCCAACCCATTGATATGATCGTGAGGTGACACAGAATCGATGGGTACAGACATCATCACTCAATGATACGAACTCGCGACTTTATAAACAAAAATAGACATCAAAACATGTGGCGCTAGGTAGCTAAAAACGCTAACATGGCTTACCTGTGTTGTAGTCTGTTCTAAAGTGGTCTTCAATGGCATTAAAACGATAAAGACGCTGCTGACATTAATCCAAATGTTAATCCAATGTGTCTGTGTCCCTTTGAATGATTTCTGATAATCCATGAGCAATAAACCTGCTTTTCCGTTTCGAGATGTCAGAGCTAGAGATAGCTTCACTCTCATGCAAAACTGTGTGTACGAAGCCCCCAGCTTTTTGTTTTACCATGTGTGTGAGTGGGGAAATCCCCCTTCGATTCTATTGGCTCTAACGGTCAGAAAGAGATGTCAATCAGCAAAATTCACAAAGGGGGGCCAGAGATATGGAAAATCCACCCAAATGACCCCAGAAGTATTTTTTTTTTGCTAAATCTGTCTAAAAAAGGTCAAATATCACTTGTTTTGCATCAATCTCGATACAGGGTACTTATTATATGTTGTACTTTGGATTTCTAAAGCTTTTAGTCTACTAACCCATCATCCAAGGGTAGTTTTCACTATAAGTACAACATATATCTTTTGGACGGACACTATAATTTACAGTTTTTTACTATGTTCAATCTGAATTTTATTTAAAGTGGACCTATCATGCTATATTTGAATAATATATTGTAGGGCCATACCTATATAAAACATGTCTGGGAAGTTTATTTTTAAATACCAAACAGATCATGCATTTTAGCGATGCCTCATTTCGCTCTATTTGCTCTATTCCAGCACTGTCTTCACAGGGGCTGATTCTGTGGCAAATGAGCTGCAGCTGACCACGCCCCCCTGCAAAGGAGGGGGGCGTGGCACGAGCGTCATGTTACCATGCTGCTACCATGCCACACAACCTGATAGGTGGAGAGTTGCCCATATAGGTGGAGCACCCCTTTTCTGACATCAGACAAATTCAAATCTGTATCAGATCCGTTGCAGCTCCGTTTTTAGAGATGTGGGTACGGAGGAAAAGAGAGAGGGTTGTGTTTCCCGACACACCGGCGACACGTGTTCATGTATAAAAGACGTACAAAGGTGCATTTTGCCTGATAGGTCCCCTTTAAAATAAAAAATATCTATATTGATTCTGACTCTTCTGCATCCAACTCACAGGTGTATCATTACTTTGAGAAAAAAGATTATTAATTTAACCCTTTTAGAAGATATGGTCCTTTGTTCTGGGAATGTCATTTTCGAGCCTGAGACCTGAAAACAGGGCTGAACAGGTTAGAGTGTTAAATTACGTTTATTTTTTGGAAATTTGATTAAACACTCAAATGTATTTGAATTCATAACTACTCCTGCGTTAGATGGAGCAGGGATTTTATAAACCTTTATTACATGGTTTAGTTGAATACTCGATTCTGATTGGTCAATTCAGAACACGTGACACGTTGTTAATCCAGAACAGACAGACCGCTGTCAAGGATTTATTGACCGTTGTTAAGGACGCTCACATCTGCACAAACTGTATACAGTTGGTCTAACTGACAAGACAAGAGCGACAAGAAAACTGCGGAGAAGTAACGGGGCAGATATTCAGTGTGCAGTTGCTTTGGCATCAGGGCAGGGATATCTAGATACTTTCCAAGGTTTGACATAATTCATTGTGCTACTTTTAAAGCAAGCAGCGATGTTTTCAAATCTGTAATCAAAAAGCTCCTCAAAAGCGCTATCGAAGCAGTTCCTGCCGTTGCTACATTAGTTCAAAAAGTAGCAACGGACTATTTCTCTTAGTGAATGCGTGTCAATTTAAATCAATACAACTATTTTTTTAAATCAATAAAATCATTTTCTAAATCCACAAAAGCATTTCAATTAATATTGGGAGTCATGTCGTTACTTTGTTGAGAATGTGGCCATGTGATAAGCGGGATAATGTGCACATTGCATAATGTGCCTTCATGCCGATCTAGATCCCTCCGCTTCGCTTCGGGCTCCTGATCAGCTGCCGGTGTTCTTTTCCCCAGATTAAGCGTCTTTGGGTTCAGAAAAGCGCTATATAAAATTAATATATTATTATTATTATAATGTCTGACCGCGTCGCTGCACATTATCCCTTACTTAATGTATGCATTCACAGTGACAGATTATGTTTCAGCAGCTGTTCTTTAGCACTTTGAGTTTTGTTTACGAAAAGTGTGCTTATAAATAAAATATATTATTATTATTATTATTATTATTCTTCTTCCTGCACTTTGCAGCTGTTTTAATCCGGGATTATGTTTCATACTCATGGATGTAACACATTCATAGCTGGGTAGTATGCAAAACATACATTATTGTTGACACAAATATTCTTCTGATAATGTTGTGAGAATTCTGACTTTTTCTCAAAATGCCGACTTTTTTTCTCACATTTTTGACTTTCAAAAAATGCGGACTTTTCTCAGAATGCCTGACTGCAGCTGCAGCGATGAAGACAGACCTGTTTCCCGAGACGGACAGCAGGCTGTTGTGCTCCAGCCTCAGCTCCTTGAGGGCAGCCAGGCTGGAGGAGAAGTCCACAGGGAGAGACGTTAACTGATTATAACTCAGATCCAGCTTCTCCAGGTAGGACAGCGACGAGAACGCCTGAAGAGACAGAAAGACAAAGAGAAGCATGTCTTTAAGTATTGACCCTTCTCTTTCTTTGCTTTCAGACATAATCCTTTCACATTCCCTTCTTTTTAACTTCTCCCATCTTTGATCCTCTATTATTGTGTTGTGTCCTCCTCTATCCTCTAACCTCACTCTCTTCTTCCATCTGGCCCTCTTGACTTTCCACTCCTTCACTGTAAATGCTCCAAACCCCAAACAGACCCTTGTAGCCCCCCCCTCTCTTCCAGCTGTTACTAAGGACATGTCATCCTGTTGGACCTGTCTGCTGCATTCGACACGGTGAACCATCAGATCCTCCTTCACTCTCCAAGAACTTGGAGTTTCAGGCTCTGCACTTTCCCTCCTCACCTCATACCTCAAAGACCGCACCTACAGGGCAACTTGGAGAGGGTCAGAGTCCGACCCTTGTCAATTAACTACAGGGGTCCCTCAGGGCTCTGTTCTCGGTCCCCTCCTCTTCTCCCTGTACACAAACTCGCTCTGATCTGTCATTAGCCCGCATGGTTTTTCATACCACTGCTACGCTGACGACACCCAACTAATCCTGTCCTCTCCCCGCTCAGAGACCCAGGTCGCCGCACGCATCTCTGCTCGTCTAGCTGACATCTCTCAGTGGATGTCCGCTCATCACCTCAAGCTGCTACAACTCGTTGCTGCAGATACACGCTCTACAGCATCAGGAGGATGCGTCCCCAGCTGACCCAGAAAGCCACGCAGGTTCTGGTCCAGGCTCTCGTCACCTCACGCCTAGACTACTGCAACTCCCTCCTGGCTGGTCTCCCTGCATGTGCCATCCGCCCTCTGCAGCTCATCCAGAATGCAGCGGCTCGTCTGGTCTTCAGCCTTCCTGAATGTTCCACACCACCCGCTCCTCCGCTCCCTCCACTGGCTTCCGGTAACTGCTAGAATCCACTTCAAGACACTGGTGCCTGCGTACCATGCTGAGAATGGATCTGGCCCTTCCTACATCCAGGACATGGTTAAACCGTACACCCCAGCACGTGCACTCCACTCTGCGCAGTGGTCTGTGCATCCGATCATCAGATCAAGGGGGGTGCTGGGGAACTCCAGTTCGAAACCCGCTCCCGCCCCACTGCGTCAGGCCGTTGTGTCCTTGGGCAAGACACTTCACCCGGATTTGCCCCTGTGGGTATTGTCCACAGTACATGTATGATATCAATGTGTACTTGTAAAAGCGCCTCGATGACCTGTTTTCTTCCAGGTTGTATTTTGTTGGTCGAACGCACTTATTGTAAGTCGCTCTGGATAAAAGCGTCAGCTAAATGCAATGTGATGTAATAATGTCTCTGAAGTGTCCTGCTCCAAACCCCAAACAGGTCCTTGTAGCCCCCCCCTCTCTTCCAGCTGTTACTAAGGACATGTCTCTGAAGTGTCCTGCTCCAAACCCCAAACAGGTCCTTGTAGCCCCCCCCCCTCTCTTCCAGCTGTTACTAAGGACATGACTCTGAAGTGTCCTGCTCCAAACCCCAAACAGGTCCTTGTAGCCCCCCCCCCTCTCTTCCAGCTGTTACTAAGGACATGTCTCTGAAGTGTCCTGCTCCAAACCCCACACAGGTCCTTGTAGCCCCCCCCCTCTCTTCCAGCTGTTACTAAGGACATGACTCTGAAGTGTCCTGCTCCAAACCCCAAACAGGTCCTTGTAGCCCCCCCCCCTCTTCCAGCTGTCACTAAGGACATGTCTCTGAAGTGTCCTGCTCCAAACCCCAAACAGATCCTTGTAGCCCCCCCCCCCTCTCTTCCAGCTGTTACTAAGGACATGTCTCTGAAGTGTCCTGCTCCAAACCCCAAACAGGTCCTTGTAGCCCCCCCCCCTCTTCCAGCTGTCACTAAGGACATGTCTCTGAAGTGTCCTGCTCCAAACCCCAAACAGGTCCTTGTAGCCCCCCCCCCTCTCCTCCAGCTGACTCTGGGTCAGCAGCTCCAGAGAGAGAGTAGATCTCATCAGCAGAAACTCAGCTAAATGCTGCCGTGATGAAACTCCACATCCTGTTCCAAACCACATCAAGGATCCTCTCTGAAACAGGAAGGAGCTCAAACTCTCTCTCTCTCTCTCAGGTTTACCACCAGGTGACTTCCTGCTTCCTCACACACTCTCTCCAGCACAGGTTAGCTCTGAGTGCTAGCATGCTAATGTAAACACAGACCATATCACTTCCTGAACAGGTCTCATTGTTTCTGACAGCAACGTTTCTGATTGGTCCGTGGGGGTAAAGCCCGCCCACATTTTAGTAATGTGGTCATGACGCAGCAAATCTGGATCAGCTCCGTTGGTCCCCGTTTTTAGAGATGTGGGTACGGAGGAGAAGAGAGAGGGGTTTGTTTCCTGACACTTTGAGAGTCTCCTGACACACCGGGGACACACGGGGGACACACAGGGGACACACCGGAGACACACCGGGGACACACCGGGGACACACCGGGGACACACCGGAGACACACCGGAGACACACCGGAGACACACCGGGGACACACCGGGGACACCGGAGACACACCGGAGACACACCGGGGACACACCGGGGACACACGGGGGACACACCGGAGACACACCGGGACACAACGGGGACACACCGGGGACACACTGGGGACACCGGAGACACACCGGAGACACACCGGGGACACCGGAGACACCCCGGGGACACACCGGGACACACTGGGGACACCGGAGACACACCGGAGACACCGGGGACACACCGGAGACACACCGGACACACACTGTGGACACACCGGGACACAACGGGGGGACACCGGGGACACATGGTGATGTAGAGAAGACATCAGAAAGTGCATTTAGCATGATAGGACACCCTTAAATCCCAGATCTGATGTACGTCAATGGGTCTGGATCGTGTTTCTCACCTGTGTCTCCACGTCCTGTATCTGGCTCTCTCTCAGCACCAGCACTCTGAGGGACCAGAGGCCTCTGAAGGCTCTGGATCTGATCTCCGTCAGGTTGTTTCCTCCCAGCTCCAGGAGCCAGGTGCCGTGAGGGAGGCCCCTGGGAACCAGGTCAAAGCCCCGAGACCTGCAGTCCACCAGGTCCGCGTTATCATAGCAGACACACAGGTGAGGACAGGAAGGGGAGGAGTCAACGGGGGCGAGGAGGAAGAGGAGGGAGAGGAAGAGGAGACGCATGGTTCCTCAGAGAGATGATGATGAAGGTTATTCTGATGGAAGAGACTCGCCGTCAGCCTGGAAGACACAACATGTTACACGTTTTGAGTCAAATATTAGTAACATAAGAACAAGTAAATAATTTGCTACTTTAAAGAGTCCTCTCCTGCTGATGTTCAGGTGTATATCAGTGTGTAGTGTCTCTACTTTAAAGAGTCCTCTCCTGCTGATGTTCAGGTGTATATCAGTATGTAGTGTCTCTACTTTAAAGAGTCCTCTCCTGCTGATGTTCAGGTGTATATCAGTATGTAGCGTCTCTACTTTAAAGAGTCCTCTCCTGCTGATGTTCAGGTGTATATCAGTATGTAGTGTCTCTACTTTAAATAGTCCTCTCCTGCTGATGTTCAGGTGTATATCAGTATGTAGTGTCTCTACTTTAAAGAGTCCTCTCCTGCTGATGTTCAGGTGTATATCAGTATGTAGCGTCTCTACTTTAAAGAGTCCTCTCCTGCTGATGTTCAGGTGTATATCAGCATGTAGTGTCTCTACTTTAAAGAGTCCTCTCCTGCTGATGTTCAGGTGTATATCAGTATGTAGTGTCTCTACTTTAAAGAGTCCTCTCCTGCTGATGTTCAGGTGTATATCAGTATGTAGTGTCTCTACTTTAAAGAGTCCTCTCCTGCTGATGTTCAGGTGTATATCAGTATGTAGTGTCTCTACTTTAAAGAGTCCTCTCCTGCTGATGTTCAGGTGTATATCAGTGTGTAGTGTCTCTACTTTAAAGAGTCCTCTCCTGCTGATGTTCAGGTGTATATCAGTATGTAGTGTCTCTACTTTAAAGAGTCCTCTCCTGCTGATGTTCAGGTGTATATCAGTGTGTAGTGTCTCTACTTTAAAGAGTCCTCTCCTGCTGATGTTCAGGTGTATATCAGTATGTAGAGTCTCTACTTTAAAGAGTCCTCTCCTGCTGATGTTCAGGTGTATATCAGTATGTAGTGTCTCTACTTTAAAGAGTCCTCTCCTGCTGAAGTTCAGGTGTATATCAGTATGTAGTGTCTCTACTTTAAAGAGTCCTCTCCTGCTGAAGTTCAGGTGTATATCAGTATGTAGCGTCTCTACTTTAAAGAGTCCTCTCCTGCTGATGTTCAGGTGTATATCAGTATGTAGTGTCTCTACTTTAAAGAGTCCTCTCCTGCTGATGTTCAGGTGTATATCAGTATGTAGTGTCTCTACTTTAAAGAGTCCTCTCCTGCTGATGTTCAGGTGTATATCAGTATGTAGTGTCTCTACTTTAAAGAGTCCTCTCCTGCTCATGTTCAGGTGTATATCAGTATGTAGTGTCTCTACTTTAAAGAGTCCTTTCCTGCTGGTGTTCAGGTGTATATCAGTATGTAGTGTCTCTACTTTAAAGAGTCCTCTCCTGCTGATGTTCAGGTGTATATCAGTGTGTAGTGTCTCTACTTTAAAGAGTCCTCTCCTGCTGATGTTCAGGTGTATATCAGTGTGTAGCGTCTCTACTTTAAAGAGTCCTCTCCTGCTGATGTTCAGGTGTATATCAGTATGTAGTGTCTCTACTTTAAAGAGTCCTCTCCTGCTGATGTTCAGGTGTGTATCAGTATGTAGTGTCTCTACTTTAAAGAGTCCTTTCCTGCTGGTGTTCAGGTGTATATCAGTATGTAGTGTCTCTACTTTAAAGAGTTGTCATTGGTCAGCCTGTGAGAGAAGTCCCGCCCCCTCAACCTGTCACTTCAATGTGTTGGAGCTAGTCTCTCAGTGTTTATATAACCTCATCAGGAAGAGAGGATTACACATAATGAGAATGTACAGTATAGACAGTGAATAATGTACGGCGGTGCTACGAGGTGAAATATAAGAATTATAATAATAGAATAATTAGAATAATTCAAACATAAGAAGGTAAAGGGAACATTTCAGACTGTACTTGGACTACAGGGTATTCTACATTTAAATTGTAGAAAAATAAAGAATAAAATGGAAAAAATCTCCAATAAAACATAACTACCAATAAAATAAAAATATTTATATACAAATCCTAATATTGTACTTCATCTTTAGGGTGTAGTTTTACATCCTCAATATTAAAAATGTACTTCAATGAAATGTGCAAAACAATAAAAAGGAAAATTCTCCATACGACCCAGATCGTTGAGGTATCGTTAGTCATTGTTTACTCGCCTCGTGCGGACACGTCCTCCAGATCACCCTGTACACGTCCTCCAGATCATCCGGTACACGTCCTCCCGATCATCCTGTACACGTCCTCCAGATCATCCTGTACACGTCCTCCAGATCATCCGGTACACGTCCTCCCGATCATCCTGTACACGTCCTCCAGATCATCCTGTACACGTCCTCTAGTTCAACAGTCTGCAGGACGGGGGTCCGACCGTCCTGTGCACGGGGGTGGAGTGCAGAGGAGACCGAGTGTTGATGAGGATGAGGATGAAGAAGATGGAGACTCAGTAATCCTTTAATCCGCCGGTCACCAAATGTTTCCTCTCATCTCTGAACTCTGCATCCCTCCATCCAAGTGTGTGTGTGTGTGTGTGTGTGTGTGTGTGTGTGTGTGTGTGTGTGTGTGTGTGTGTGTGTGTGTTAATGTGTTGTTGGTGGGTGGCTGTGTTTATGCTCCTGTTGATTAATTGGATGGTTGAATTTTTATTCAGACTCCACATATTTTTCACAATTTAATTTGTATTATTTTGGTATTTATTTACACATTTATGTTTCTTTAGATTGTATTATTACCATTATTCTATTTTGAAATACTATTATTATTATCAACATCATTATTAGAATTGTTTTATATTATTAATATGATTACTATTATCATTATTATTAATGTATTTGTACTTAACACTTTATCTTTTTGTATACCTGTTGGGACAGTTCATCGAGAGCGTGCCGGTTACGTTCCTCTACGTCATGACGTCACAGGGCGGAAGTGCAGTTTGTTGTTGACAGCGCTGCAGCATGGCGTGCTTTTAGCGTCAGAACTAAACGGAATATTGACTGTTTTAAAGCTTTAAAGATCCCAACGCCACCATGGAGGAACACGGAGAACACACACATGGAGTTAGATGAGAAACCGGAAGGAGTCGGGAAGCATTAGCGACACAAAGCTAACTTCCGGCTAGAAGCTAACAGCTAGCAAAGGTAAATAAAGAAGTTTTAGTTTGAAAACATGCATGCTGCACACATACTGCAGAACAACACGCGGTGCTGCCCTCACTCACACTGAAGTGTCTCTGGGTGCAATGTGCACTTTGAGTTGAGTGATATTAGTCTCAGTTCGGTGACTTCTGTATCGAGGTGATATTGATCTGCACCTTTCCAGGTGTCTCTCAGACTTCGGTAATAAGGAAGTCACGAGGAGAATCTGTGGTGAAAAGTACAAGTAGTTCATTTTTGTACTATGCAAGTACTATTTTAGCATACTTTATTTGTGTATTTCCTAGGGGTGTAACGGTTCACAAACATTTCGGTTCGGTCCGTACCTCGGTTTTTAGGGTTCGGTTCGTTTTCAGTTCAGCAGAAGAAATGATCACAAAACATAAAATATTTTTTGTTTTTTTTTAATTATTATTAAACTGTGAATATTCACTCAAATAAATATAAAATATAATAAGCTAAACATTAAGGTGCAGCATTTCGATGAACTGAAATAATCTGTATTTGAACTTTACTGTACTAGTACTCACAAAACATAAACTATTAGTTTTGGGTTTTTGATTATTATTAAACTGTGAATATTCACTCAAATAAATATAAAATATAATAAGCTAAACATTAAGGTGCAGCATTTCGATGAACTGAAATAATCTGTATCTGATCTGTACTGCACCTGAGCAGCAGCTTGACATCAGGACTTGCTTGTCGTTGTGTTTTCATGTCGTCTAAAGAAAGATGAACTCGTCCACATGGCTGCCGAAAGGGCAGATCTGCTGGCACTAAGCGTCTCCTGCTGTGGAGAACACCCTCTCTAGGGACAGAGGCAGCAGACACAGCCAGGTAGCGCTTTGCTACCATGGCAACACGAGGATACTTGGCATGTGTAATAGCTCTGGCTCGGTCTGAAGTCTCTGCGAGCGGTGGAGGCTACATGCTAGCGGGAGTTGGGTTTGCACTTCAGTCTGTTTTCTGTTGGTACCGGTGATATTCACGTTCGGTGATGCCTTTTCAAGAGAGTGAAAGTTCGATGTGTTGCCAGCCGCGTAACCAATGTTAGTTGATCAATGCCGACACACAGCGTTGGTTCGGTCCACCTGTCTTTGTCCGTCATCCTTGTTCGTAACTGCGAAACCAAAATGTTCCCAAACCGGAGACTTCAATGATGCTGGAGGATTTCCAGCTCAACTTTATCTGCGTTCACCAGTTCCTCAAATTACTGACTGCATGTGAACGCATCCCTGTGACCAGCTCTCATAGTGTGCCTCTCGTCCAATGAAATGACTTGCTCGCTCTGACGCGTTGAACCCAATGTGAGCAGATGACTCTGAACCTGAGATTACTTCCAAGAAGATGTTCACGTTCTCAATGTTTTACGTTTAACGTTATATTCGCTCGGTACACTTCGGTCCACACGTGAACCGTTACACCCCTAGTATTTCCCTTTAAGCTGTTGCACACGTTGTACATTGCCTTCACGCTTGGGAGCTTCAGCAGAGAGACTTTGAGGGTCAGACGATAAACGATAAACTCCACAACCATTTACAATGTTTTCACATATTCGCCCAAAAACTTGCTTTTCTGTTAAAACGGCAGCTTCTGAAATACTTCTCATTTAAAACTGACTTCTAACTTCTGCAAACTTGTAAATGTTCTGATGATATATTGTTTTTCTAATTCCCTCTGACTGTTCATCAGTGCCTGAGCGAGTGCTCCCTGGGCCCCGGCAGCGCCATGGCCGAGGCGGGGGCCCACCTGACCTCCTCGGGGTCCTCAGTGAGCGAGCAGCCGTCCGTCTTTGAGGTTCTGGCTCAGGAGTCTCTGATGGAGGCGGTCCGCCCGGCGCTGAGGCACGCCGTCAAGGTGAGGGGGGGGCAGGCCGTCAAGGTGAGGGGGGGGGGGCAGGCTGTCAAGGTGAGGGGGGGGCAGGCCGTCAAGGTGAGGGGGGGGGCAGGCTGTCAAGGTGAGGGGGGGGCAGGCTGTCAAGGTGAGGGGGGGGGGGGGGCAGGCTGTCAAGGTGAGGGGGGGGGGGCAGGCTGTCAAGGTGAGGGGGGGGGGGCAGGCTGTCAAGGTGAGGGGGGGGCAGGCTGTCAAGGTGAGGGGGGGGCACGCCGTCAAGGTGAGGGGGGGGCCACGCCGTCAAGGTGAGGGGGGGGCCACGGCGTCAAGGTGAGGGGGGGGCCACGGCGTCAAGGTGAGGGGGGGGGCCACGCCGTCAAGGTGAGGGGGGGGCAGGCCGTCAAGGTGAGGGGGGGGGGCACGGCGTCAAGGTGAGGGGAGGGGCCACGCTGTCAAGGTGAGGGGGGGGGCCACGCTGTCAAGGTGAGGGGGGGGGGGGGCAGGCTGTCAAGGTGAGGGGGGGGGGCAGGCCGTCAAGGTGAGGGGGGGGCCACGCCGTCAAGGTGAGGGGGGGCCACGCCGTCAAGGTGAGGGGGGGCAGGCCGTCAAGGTGAGGGGGGGGCAGGCCGTCAAGGTGAGGGGGGGGGGGTGCAGGCTGTCAAGGTGAGGGGGGGGGGCAGGCCGTCAAGGTGAGGGGGGGGGGCAGGCCGTCAAGGTGAGGGGGGGGGCAGGCCGTCAAGGTGAGGGGGGGGGCAGGCCGTCAAGGTGAGGGGGGGGCCACGGCGTCAAGGTGAGGGGGGGGCCACGCCGTCAAGGTGAGGGGGGGCCACGCCGTCAAGGTGAGGGGGGGGCCACGCTGTCAAGGTGAGGGGGGGGCAGGCCGTCAAAGGTGAGGGGGGGGGGCCACGCTGTCAAGGTGAGGGGGGGGGCCACGGCGTCAAGGTGAGGGGGGGGGCCACGCTGTCAAGGTGAGGGGGGGGCCACGGCGTCAAGGTGAGGGGGGGGCACGGCGTCAAGGTGAGGGGGGGGGGGCACGGCGTCAAGGTGAGGTGGGGGCACGGCGTCAAGGTGAGGGGGGGGGGCACGGCGTCAAGGTGAGGGGGGGGCCACGGCGTCAAGGTGAGGGGGGGGGCCACGCTGTCAAGGTGAGGGGGGGGCCACGGCGTCAAGGTGAGGGGGGGGCACGGCGTCAAGGTGAGGTGGGGGCACGGCGTCAAGGTGAGGGGGGGGGGCACGGCGTCAAGGTGAGGGGGGGGCACGGCGTCAAGGTGAGGGGGGGGCCACGCCGTCAAGGTGGGGGGGGGGCACGGCGTCAAGGTGAGGGGGGGCACGGCGTCAAGGTGAGGGGGGCCACGCCGTCAAGGTGAGGGGGGCCACGGCGTCAAGGCGGGGGGGGGGGGCACGGCGTCAAGGCGGGGGGGGGGGGCACGGCGTCAAGGCGAGGGGGGGGCCACGGCGTCAAGGCGAGGGGGGGGGGCAGGCCGTCAAGGCGAGGGGGGGGGCCAGGCCGTCAAGGCGAGGGGGGGGGCCACGCCGTCGAGGGGGGGGGCCACGCCGTCAAGGCGAGGGGGGACACGCCGTCAAGGCGAGGGGGGGGCCACGCCGTCAAGGCGAGGGGGGGGGCCACGCCGTCAAGGCGAGGGGGGGGGGCACGCCGTCAAGGTGAGGGGGGGGGGGGCACGCCGTCAAGGTGAGGGGGGGGGGGCACGCCGTCAAGGTGAGAGGGGACACGCCGTCAAGGTGAGGGGGGGGCCACGCCGTCAAGGTGAGGGGGGGGCCACGCCGTCAAGGTGAGGGGGGGGCCACGCCGTCAAGGTGAGGGGGGGGCCACGCCGTCAAGGTGAGGGGGGGGGCCACGCCGTCAAGGTGAGGGGGGGGGCCACGCTGTCAAGGTGAGGGGGGGGGGGGCATTCCGTCAAGGTGAGGGGGGGGGGGGGCCACGCTGTCAAGGTGAGGGGGGGGGGGGGCCACGCTGTCAAGGTGAGGGGGGGGGGGGGGCCACGCTGTCAAGGTGAGGGGGGGGCATTCCGTCAAGGTGAGGGGGGGGGGCATTCCGTCAAGGTGAGGGGGGGGGGGGCCACGCTGTCAAGGT